>SZWC01002191.1:127106-142164 GCA_023375785.1 Penium margaritaceum
TAGCTTAGTAAATGCAGAGAGAAATGACAACTGACAGGTCCAGGGCATAAATACCTGCCGCGGCGCACGGCGGGTGTCGCACGCGGCAGTCCAAGAACTGTCCTAAAACCGGCCCAAAACCACTGTTTTGGCCGTAACTCTGCGCACACATGTCAGAATCCTACGCCGTCTGAACCTAGACGTGCAGAATCAAAAGACGCACGCAACGACTGGTCACATGCATGCATCCATTGACTGACAGTGAGTGTGTAATGCAAAAACATGCAAATGGGCCTCATGCCCAGTCCGCCGAAAAGCGCCTGCAAGACGTAGAAGTCACAGCAAGGAGTCCCGGTGACATCTGGGGCTCTGGAACAGTGGTCGGTCAGCTCCAGACGGGTAGTCCGCCGCCTGTCGTCGCGCCGGTGTCACCAGGGCCGCCTGCCTCAGGGATCTGCACGAGTATGGACACGGCCGAGTGGTCACAGTAAACTGTACAGGAACTGCACAAAGCACAACAGTTTGTGTTGGTTCTATGTCCCAGACCTCTGGCCTCGTTGCACACCTCACTCATAACTGATGCAGGTGACTAAACTAGAAGAGACTTTTCTGCCAGTTTGTGGTCGTGGTCCATGTCGACGGTGTCACGCTCTCACTCACTTGACGGTGGCATTGACTCTCCCTACCTTGATGCTAGAGCTCGGTCACTCGGGTTTATACCCGGGTGCACTACGGTGTGAAGTGAGAAAAACAGGAGAAAACAGTGAGAGGGGAAGGCAGGTTTGACACCCAAATCTACCGCCCAGTGGAGGCGAGGACTCGAGTGAGAGCGAGCTCGCTGCTCACTCGCTCTTGTCCCTCTCCCCGATGGGCTGCACCTCACTGTTGCCTGAATGACCTCTCTTGGTCCGACACCTGACCTGCTTGCAATCTCCACGTCACTTTGCTCAAACCATGGGTCTTTTACCCTCTCCTGTCTCATTACTCCCCTGACTACGTTTGTTTCCCTACAGCTTGGGGTAAACTAACGTGCCAGCCTCAATACAGTCACGATGGTTTGAATGCAAGCCATGTTCTCTTAAACGCGATCAGTTGTGATAAGCCACCACAAATCTGAATCCAACTACGACCATAGTTAAGAATTCCAAAACACACTCCGCCCCTTAAAAGCTCGCCATTCGGCGGCCTACCAGGTGGTTTTCCCATGTCAGATCGGAGTTTGGTGCCCATGAAATTGCTGGCGGAGCTAGCCATGAGTTACCGATGCACATAACGTATATTAGTGTTTACTTTAGAGAACAGTTGCTCACCTTTCGTACCTGTCTGCATCGTGGCAAGTTGTCATGGCGATTGGTGAGGTCGTTGCGTCGGACAACTTTGCCCTAACTTCTAACGCTTTCAAGTGACATTTCATCATCGATGGAACTGCAACCGGTCTTGCTGAAATGATGGAACAAATTTGGACAATCAGGTGGTCTCATTCATGGTGTATGAACTACTGGACATGTGGTTGAGGTTACTTTTTGCATGTGGCCACTAGTCCTTTGTTCATGTCACCATCAGACAACTACGACCGGATACTGTCATGTGATGTGCCTTTTTCCTTTGTGAACAAGCAAAACAACCTATGCAAAGGACCGACCAGCCCATCATAGGCTGGTAGGCCATGCTATACACTGTTTTGCTCCAGAAAAATCGAGTTGGGAGACTATGCCACACAAAATGTGTATCGGATGACTATTTACAACAGTGCAAGATCGTTATTGGACACGCTGGCGGAAGCCAGCCAGCTTGTCGACTGCCTATTTGAGTGGTAGTTGTAGTTAGCCTTGTTGGACCGACGAGACAAGCAAGTAGGCCATGAGTGAAGACACACCAAGAGAGCTTTGCAGAAGTTAGACTTGAGTAAGTGAGAGCAGTGACCGAATAGCAAGCTGTTAATCGTCGTGTAAGGAGAGGAGCGAGTGAGCGAGCAGCAAGCTTGCTATCACTCGCTTCCCTCATCCGTGGTGGGACTCAAACCTCACTCATGCATTTTCTACATGTCATGTCCAACTAGCTACCGGACAAGAACCCGGCAGCCTTTGGTTTGGGAGAGCACCCGGCTGTCACCTACAGAGTTGATAGTAAAGGTGTCCAAGAACCATGAGGAGTAAGCTCAAGTTCACAGTTGCAGATGACACAGGACAAAAGCCAGTGTGGATGCAGCTTCGCTGACACCCGTCATGTGGTGACTCGTTGTATAGCTACGCTGTGGTGGTGAAGTGGCTGGCAGAGAAGTCTCCCTCTGATCAGTGACCTGCATCAGTGCAACGATGCGAGCGGTCACCACGTTTTCTCGACACATAATCTAAGACTTCCCCATGACACATTGCAAAAATGCATGCAGAAACTCACGACCACAACACAGACGTTGCAAGACGTGACACAAGAATGTACACATGTACACAAAAGCTCATCAACCTAGAGCATCCAAAGCGCAGATCAACAGCGTGAACTGCCGGCTTGAAGACATTAACGTTAAGTGCTTTCATGAAGAAGTCAGCTCTTTGTTGTAGGGTGTTAATCCAAAAGATATGGACATGTCCTACAACCACACGCTCATTCACATAATAATGGTCCACATTGACATGCTTGGTGCAAGTATGATGCATGCCATTGTGCTCTGCATCAGCCTTCGTTCTGCGGTTGTCACAACGTAGTGTGATGCAACGGATAGGAACATGCAGTTGTAGAAATGAAAAAGCCAAAAACTTTAACATGTGCTTGCACCAAGGGCAACATTGCGTTCCACACGACCCTGCTTGCTACTCTTCCACAAGATGACTGTCCCTCCATTAAGGAAGACTTAACTAGTGTACTCATGAATATCGGTATCAGGAGCCCAATCACTATCAGTGTAATCGTCTACGACAATGGACGGCTGTGCTCAATAGTAAAGACAAACTCGGGCAGTGGAGAATGCGTACCTAACAACAAGCAAGGCAACCTCCATGTGTTGTGCCCTTGGACATTGTGAAAACTGGGCCAGATTGTTCATAGCAAAGAAGGCATCTGCATTGGTAGTGGTATACGAGGGAGCCGATGACAGGCAAGAAGTCAGTCACGTCAACTGTCTCCTCCAACCTTGACATGTCTAGTGGGCACACACTCGAGTAAGGATGCAAAGTGCTCCCCTAGGAAGCAGACATAAGCAACCCAGTGAACTGGGAGAACGCGACGAGCACGGTCACACTCAAGCTTCATGCCTAAAAAGACACGAGCTAGACCCAAGTCTTTCATCTTGTACGCTGACTACAACAATGGCTTTATAGACCTCATACTCTCTTGACTCGGGGATGTAATTGGTTGGTCATTTACGTGGTTGAGGACGGTAGCAGATGGTGCTGGGGATGGAGTGAGAAAGAGGGACGGGTCCGTTGTGCTGCGTCGGTAACCCCCCTTTTCTAGGATAGAAGTGATCTCTTGGTTCCAACACTTGGAGGATAGCTTCAGGCCATAGAGAGTCTTCCATAGTTGCTTGACTTGATTGATACCATCAGAGAACCCATGAACTTGAACTATGTAAATCTCCTCGTTTGTTTATGCGTATAGGTACGTGTTGTTCATGTCCATCTATTCCAGTTCCCAATAACGGTGTCTCACGAGACTCAGAAGAGCTCGAGTTGCACTGTAACGTCAAATGGAGACAAACATTTCATTGAAATCCACACAGAAACTTGGGCAAAGCCCTTGACAGTGAGGCAGGCCTTGTACTAATTGAGTGTACCAGTGGGCTTGTACTCTCGGCGAAAGATCTAGCGGACATCGATGACCTTATGCCCTGGGGGTAGGTCGACCAAATCATTTATGGCATGATTCTATAGAGTTTTCATCTCGTCCTCCGTGGTAGTCTTCCACTGTTGGGTGTCAATAGCCGTGCGTGCCCGTTGAACTGTAGTGGGTTTAGGAGACAGGGGTGTGGTAGTGATAGTGGCGTGACAATCAACAATTCTTATGTGGAGAGTAGCTTCTAGAGAACTCTCATCCTATGTGGTGAGCAGCCCATACCTAAGAGTGGAATTGAGATGGATAATCCCAGTGGCCAAACCGAGTACGTTCATGCCACTTGGCATGAAAGGGTACTGCTCGGTTTGTGATCGAACCTGATGAGCCGAGGCTATAGAGATGTTGGAGGAGTGCTTAGGGAGCGCGCGAAGGTGTCCACTGTGGACGTAAGGGGATATAGGTACAGAACCCGTGGGATCTTAGGATGGAGAAAAACTAGACACAGGAACAAGTGAACTCAATAGGACAGGAACAGGACTTGTGGGCTCACCAGACTTAGGCGGATCACATGCAAAAGTAGGAGGACTAGACAGGACAGGAAAGGCCAGACTGGATTGAGTCACGGAGGAGTGAGCAGGATACGCTGACTCAGACAAGCCATAGGATGACGACGTGATAGGGGACAATGGTACTTAAGAAGAGCTAGACCATGAGGTCGGTGTAGGTTTAGTGTCTATAAAATGGGAAAGTACCAAGATTGTAGTTTAATGGGATTTAACTACAGGGAATGTAGGACTGGCTTCCCCCCACAACCAAGAGAGCAATAACAGGGAAGCAACGGATGAGAGATGACCAAGGTCACAAAGGAACACGGACTAGAAAAACAATGTTGGGGTGATGCTCCTCACCATGGCAGGAGTGACTCCAAAAATGAACACCAAAAAGACAAGCCTTAGTAGCTTAGTGGTTAATGGTGTCCATTTCTAGAGGCAGGGGCCCGGGTTCAAGTCCCACAAGATGAAATTCTGTCCTGCCTCAAGGGAGGTGGAAAATAGATGCTAGGAAGCTAGCTCAACCTATAGAGTTCCTCTTTAAGTTTCTAGAAGGCCAGGTGAGGGTCCAGGAAGGTGGCACACCTTCTAGAAGGGATGGCTTGTCCTACAAGGCATCTAGAAGTGTCTTGGTCTTCTAGACACCTTTCCTCCTACTAGAAGTAAGCTGAGGAATCTAGGAAGGGGCAGAAGCTTCTAGAGGAGGGAAGGGATGCCTTCTTAGGTGGGAAAAGGACAGCCTACCAAGGGCCACCCTAGAAGCCATAGA
Source organism: Penium margaritaceum (assembly GCA_023375785.1). Taxonomy (NCBI): domain Eukaryota; kingdom Viridiplantae; phylum Streptophyta; class Zygnematophyceae; order Desmidiales; family Peniaceae; genus Penium; species Penium margaritaceum. The sequence continues at coordinate 132,174 of SZWC01002191.1, forward strand.
ATCTGCTAGGAAGCTCCAAATCTGGCATGCTTTGGTGTTCTGGAAAGCTTAGATTAGTGGCTATGAAATGCCACTACTTTGAGCCTTGATGAAGAGTTTATTCCCAGTCAATTGAGGCCAAAACTATTGCCACATTCTCTGACCAGTTTTCTGCCATCCTTGGAACCAGTTGCCTCCACAGTTTCAGTCTCTCCAAAAATAGTTGGTGATGTGAACCAGCCATTGCTAGGGACCCTCCAGGGCGCACACTCACCCTCAGGCCAACAAAGGGTTATGGGCCCACGCCTCTAAGGGGTTCAAAGCCAGCTTGATTTCACGCTTCCAACAGCAAGACATGGCAACCAGCGAGCAAGAGAGCAGCCGCGCTGTCCTTAAGTTTGNAGTTTTCTGCCATCCTTGGAACCAGTTGCCTCCACAGTTTCAGTCTCTCCAAAAACAGTTGGTGGTGTGAACCAGCCATTGCTAGGGACCCTCCAGGGCGCACACTCACCCTCAGGCCAACAAAGGGTTATGGGCCCACGCCTCTAAGGGGTTCAAAGCCAGCTTGATTTCACGCTTCCAACAGCAAGACATGGCAACCAGCGAGCAAGAGAGCAGCCGCGCTGTCCTTAAATTTGATGGGACAGGCTTTGCCTTGTGGAGGTGGCAGTTTCAGGTCTTCCTCGACGACAAGGGACTGCTTGAGCGCGTAAAAGGTGATGAGACTACTCTGCTGGAGACTACAATGGCTGAGGTGAAGGAGGTATACAAGAAGCGCAACAAAAGGCGTTGGCGCTCCTTGTGTCCGCGTTATGCCCACCACAACTTGGGCACATCCAAGGATGCACTCTGGCCGCAGACGCATGGTCAAAACTCTGCTCCATCTACCAGTCAAGCAACCTTGCCAATCAGCTCTTCATCTTCAAACGGCTCGTCACCCTCCGAGCCAACGAAGGCAACGACATCATGGAGATCATGCAGCAGATTGAGTTGCTCGCAGCGGAGTGCGTGGCTACTGGTTGGGAGGTCGACTCTCAGTTGCAAGCAATGATCCTCCTTTTGGCCTTGACGAACAGTTGGAGTCCCATGATCACAGTCCTTGGTGGCTGGCCTTCCGACGAGCTGAAGTACCCGAAGGTTGCTGAGTACGTGCGCAACGAGTGGATGTGACGTGGCGGTCGAGAGAGTGCAGCGGCATCAAGTGTAGCTTAAACGGTTCATCCTCAAAGTGGAGGCCAAGGCAACAAGTGGAAGGGTTCCAACAGGGCACCAAGAAGGGTGATAAGAAGGGGGAGTGCTTCAACTGTGGCAAGGAGGGCCACTACGCGCGCAACTGTCCCAAGAAGAAAACAGATCGGTCGCAGCGGGGCGGGAAGAAAGATGAGCACGCCCTCATGGCGTACAACTCCACCAACTTGAAGGATCCGGGAGTTGCCGTCATTGACTCCGGATCAGGCCACCACACACAATGCAACAGGGCGGCATTTGTCACCTATGGCGCCTCGGAGAGACGCATGACGGTGGCCAATGGAAAAACAGAGGTGGCCGCTGGTGAGAGTAACGTCCGCATTGAATCAATCATGGATGGAAAACCTGTCATAAGCACAATCTACGATGTGCTGCATATGCCCCACTTTGGGGCAAGCCTGCTCTCCGTCAGCCGCCTTACCAACAAGGGACTTGAGGTGCTCTTCACAAAGAAGGAGGCCGTCATCTACAAGGAGGGCAAAGGTGAGGTGATTGCGTGTGCCAAGAGGGAGGACGACTTGGACTTGCTACGCGCAAAGATCCTCAGCGGCCGGGTGGGGTCCAACGCCGCCAATCTTGCAATGAAGGATGGAGGAGACCTGGACCTATGGCACCGCCGACTCTGCCACATTTCTCCATCGACAGTGAAGGAGATGGTTAAGAGGGAAGTGGTGCGGGGTCTCCAAATCAGCGACCTTGATGGAACCAAGGAGACCGTGTGTGAGCCATGCATCATTGGCAAATCAACTCGGCAGCCGTTTGTCGCCAAGGGGATGCGTGCATCGGCAAAACCGGTCGTGGTACACACAGATGTGTGTGGACCGCTTGAGAGCTCCATTGGCGGAGCTTGCTACTTCCTCACCTTCATCGATGACCACAGCCGGAAATTCTACCTCTACCCAATGAAGCGGAAGAGTGAGGTCCTTGCGTACATGCAGGAGTTTGTGGGGCAGATGTGGAGCGGCAAACAGAGTTGAAGGTGAAGGCGTTCCGGAGTGACAACGGCGGTGAATATGCGGGGTGCCTTGGGTGGATGAAGAGCAAGGGGATCGAGTGGCAAAAAACAACTCCACACTCCCCACAACAGAATGGCGTCGCAGAGAGAGCAAATTGCACAATCCTTAACATGGTGCGATCCATGTTGAGCGACGCTGGCCTTACACAACGGTATTGGGCGGGGGCGGCAAGGACAACATTGTACATCATGAATCTCATGCCGACCAAGCTACTGAAGGACAAGGAGAGCAAGGCGTGGAAGACGCCACAAGAGGTGTGGAGCGGGAGGATGCCGGCGGTGGGTCACCTCCGCATGTTTGGTTGTGTTGCACATGCAATGGTGCAGGCACGTGAGGGACGGAGCAAGCTGGACCCGCGTACCCGCCGGTGTTTTTTCCTTGGATTTGAGAGTGGAAGCAAGGCGTACCGGCTCTTTGACCCAAGGAGGCAGCAGATTGTGCGGAGTCGCGACATCACGTTCGACGAGAAAATCCGTTGGACAGACAAGGAGGCAGGTCTCTCCAAGAGGGGGGAGTGGATGCCACTCCTTGAGGGGGAGACGCCAGAGGATGTGAATGAAGGTGACATCCTTGCATCACCACCAACCGGAGAGCATTGCATGAGGGATGGGCGAGCGGCAGACTTTATTCCGGCCAGTTTGGATGAGGAATCCGAAGCACCGGAGATGGACGTGGAGGTGGGGAGTCGACCGATGTCTCCAAGGTCTCCAAGAGAGGGGGAGCAGGCGCTTGGAGAGGATGGCGCCAAAAGGGGACAACAACAAGAATAACAACCGCCTCAAGAGCCCCGCACGAGCAACCGTGTGCGAAGAAGGACAAAAATGTATGATGCCGACAAGGGCATTTGGACTGGGTTTGCACAAGCCTTCTTCACGCAAGAGGAGCCTCAATCTATAAAGGAGGCACTACAGCAGAAGGATGGGGCTGAGTGGGAGGGAGCAATAAAATCTGAGCTTTCCTCCCACGAGGAGAACGGCACTTGGGAGCTGGTTGACCGGCCGGAGGGCAAGAAAATCATCGGCTCCAAGTGGAACTTCCAGAAGAATCTCACGAAGGAGGGGAAGGTGGAGTGGTACAAGGCACGGCTAGTGGCGAAAGGGTATGCCCAGAGAAAAGGGGAGCACTACGATGAGACCTTTGCACCAGTTGCCAAGTTTGCCTCCATCCGTACTATCCTCTCGGTGGCAGCGGCACGCGACTACGAAATCCACCAAATGGACGTGAAAACCGCGATCCTCAATGGCGACCTGGACAAGGAAGTCTACATGGAGGTGCCGGAGGGGGTGGATGCACCGCAAGGGAAGGTGTGCCGGCTTCGCAAGGCGCTCTATGGACTGAAGCAAGCTCCGCTCATGTGGTACCTCAAGATGGATAGTTTCATGGGTGAGCTTGGCTTCAAGCGTTGAGAGGCGGATCACAGTGTGTACGTGCGTAATCATCCGGGACTCTACCAAATTGTTGTCCTCTACGTCGATGTCCTCATCCTTGTGTCTTCGGATGAGGGGGATCTCAAGAGCCTGAAGCAACAGCTTGGCGGCTGGTTCAAGATGACAGAAATGGGGGAGCTTGAGTACTACCTGGGCATCGCCATCAAGAGGGACCGCAAAGCACGCACGCTGGAGATGGTTCAAGAAAAACATGTGCAGGAGGTGCTCCACCGCTACAACCTGGAGGAGTGCAATCCCATCGGCACACCTATGACAACGACATATGAGCTGAGCTCGAGCATGGGCCCGAGCACGGAGGACGAGAAGGCGGAGATGGCTGGAGTACCGTACCAGTCCGCAGTTGGCAGCATAATGTATGCCATGGTGGTGACGCGGCCTGACCTTGCCTTTGCTGAAGGAAAAGCGAGCCGCTATGTTGTTGATCCGGGGCAGCTACATTGGCAAGCGGTGAAGAGAATCCTACGCTACTTGAAGGCAACGACACATTTGCGACTTGTGTTTGGAGGGAGAGCCCGGACTGACTCCCTCGAGTTGGTTGGCTACTCTGAAGTTGACTGGGCAGGTGACGTTGATGACTGCAAGTCAACATCAAGCTATGTTTTTGTGCTTGGTACTGTAGCGGTGTCCTGGGAAAGCCAGAAGCAGGACACTGTGGCTCTATCCAGCAGTGAGGCGGAGTATATTGCGCTCACGGAAGCCGTAAAGGAGGCACAATGGCTACAGCGATTGCTCAAGGAGATTGGGGTGCCGCAAAAGAAGCCAACGGCACTCTATGTTGACAACATGAGTGCCATCAGCCTGACCAAGAACCCTGTGCTACACCGGAGGACCAAGCACATAGAGATCCAGCATCACTTTGCACGAGACCTCATTGCAAAGGGTGATGTGGTGCTTGTGCACCGTAGCACAAGGCACATGCTTGCTGATGCCATGACAAAGGCGCAACCCAAGGACAAGCACGAGTCTACTTTTATGGAGCTTGGGCTTTCCCAAGCCTCTTGAGTTGCAGGCTGAGCATGGACTACTGCCATGGGTGATGCGCAAGGGGGAGATTGTTGGGGTGATGCTCCTCACCATGGCAGGAGTGACTCCAAAAATGAACACCAAAAAGACAAGCCTTAGTGGCTTAGTGGTTAATGGTGTCCATCTCTAGAGGCAGGGGCCCAGGTTCAGGTCCCACAAGATGAAATTCTGTCCTGCCTCAAGGGAGGTGGAAAATAGATGCTAGGAAACTAGCTCAACCTCTAGAGTTCCTCTTTAAGTTTCTAGAAGGCTAGGTGAGGGTCCAAGAAGGTGGCACACCTTCTAGAAGGGGTGACTTGTCCTACAAGGCATCTAGAAGTGTCTTGGTCTTCTGGACACCTTCCCTCCTACTAGAAGCAAGCTGAGGAATCTAGGAAGGGGCAGAAGCTTCTAGAGGAGGGAAGGGATGCCTTCCTAGGTGGGAAAAGGACAGCCTACCAAGGGCCACTCTAGAAGCCATAGAATCTGCTAGGAAGCTCCAAATCTGGCATGCGTTGGTGTTCTGGAAAGCTTAGATCAGTGGCTATAAAATTTCACTACTTGTGAGCCTTGATCAAGAGTTTATTCCCAGTCAATTGAGGCCAAAACTATTGCCACACTCTCTGACCAGTTTTCTGCCATCCTTGGAACCAGTTGCCTCCACAGTTTCAGTCTCGCCAAAAACAGTTGGTGGTGTGAACCAGCCATTGCTAGGGACCCTCCAGGGTGCACACTCACCCTCAGGCCAACAAACAACGTGTCACGAGACGCAACAATGTGCTAGTGCTCTGAGTCCCCAAAGCGCCAGGCTATAGACTAGACATAGATAGACAAAAGGGACAAAGGTGTCGACGAGTGGAGATTTGCCATGATACATGTCTTAAAGGAGCAGGCAGATGCAATGCCACCCCAGACCGAAGAAAGACGGAGGTTGTCATGAGATCCATACAATTTTTCAAAGGGCGTGACAATGCAAGGGAGAGGACTGAGAGGGACATGGATCCAAATCCAAGTCATGTAACTAATGGGAGGCTAGACTCAGATGAAAGAGGGAAAACACCATTGGTGAAAGTCCGATCCCAGCATCCAGAGACATCATCTTGTTGGGGTGTGTATGGAGTAACTGTATCTAGACAGACCCCTTGGGACTCAAGAAATCGGACTGTGGGTACAACTCATCGCCATGATCAGTACAAAAGATGTTCAGGAAGTGCTTACAAGCCTGTTCAACCTGAACAAGCCAGGATTCAATGACTGCACAGACATCACTCTTCTGACAAAGAGCAAAGACATCTGTAAGACAGAAGACATAATGCACGACATCCCCAACAAAGTCCTTGAAGAGGGACCTTATGATATCGGCATGAATACGATCAAGAGGGTGAGCAGAATAAGCCTCAAAGAAGAGAACAAAGAGTAGTGCATCCTATCTTGGGTACAGTCAAGACAATCAGAGGGGCAAAGAGAAGGGAAGGTGGAGGGCAACAACCCCAGAGCTGGTTGAAGGCGGAGCATGCTAGTGATGAAATCAGTGTGCACATGGCCAAAGTGAGGATGTAGAAGCTTGAGGAGATGGGGAGAAAGAGAGGGTGTAATGTGGGCAAGGACAGAGCCAACAGAGGGAGAAAAAGGAGCAAGCAAGGGTACATGATTGAGTTTGGCACACCTGACGTCATGGAAGATGAAGAGACCGGCAGGACAAAGAAGGACAGTCCCAAGACCACGACTGGCAGAGAATTCCATGCCCTTATCATTGAGATATGTAACCGAGAGTAACCTGAGCTCCAAAGAAGGTACATACCGAACGCTGGACATAAACAAAATACCACAGGGACCCACGAAGCGAACGACGCCAACGACCTATACAGGAATTGACTATACATGGAGAGTACTAACAATGGGAATGGTGCTGGTGGGGTCCAATGAAACGAAAAAAGAATGGACCGATGTCATATTGCAAGTGGTTCCTGTGTCAAGGATCCAGAAGCCACCAGGCACATGAAAAGAGGGAAGGATGCCACAAGTAGCAATAGTGCCAACAGACGGGACAGAGGGGAAGGACCAGGGAATAGAGACAAAAGACAAACCAAGAACATGACTGGGAGGGCCAGCATGAAGGACAGTGTTAGAAGGACACGGAAGAGCTTTGGCCAACGGAGCAGAAATCGTACCTCCCTCATCGCACAGGTGAAGAAGCTAGAAAAGAGAATGCCCTGGCTGGCGCTTACTGTCTGCCGACGTGGCTGGCACCGGGTTTGAAGAGCTCGAGGAAGTAGGAGGGTAGCAAGGAGGAGCAACACAGGCTGAAGAAGGAAGTTCGGCGTAGACTGGAGCCCCAAATGGGAAAGGACAGCCCTAATGGTACGCATCGGATGGAGGAGCGGAGGGGACACCTGCTGTGGAGTTGGTCTGAGCTGATGAGGTGGTGGGCCTGGGAAGAAGTGTTGGAGCTGGAGGTGGTCACAGCAGAAGTGCCAGTGGTGCTTTCCCAGTGGGCACTGTTGGTGCGTGCAAGGCGCAGGTCATCAGGGGAGCTGGAAAAGTGCACGGTGAATGATCGGTGGGGCCACAGTTCTTGTACACAAATGCTCGAGGCACACAAGAAGGAACGGTGTCTTTGTTTTTCCCCTTGCCTTTCCCACGACCTTTTCCACATCCAGTTTCAGTGGATTGAGAAGAAGATCATGAGGAAGAGGATGTGAGCAAAGAGGAAAGGTAAGAGGAGGCAGTAATGATGGCCGCAAACCCCGTAAGCTCTCTGCGATGAAGATGATTGTTCTGGAGGCCGGTCCACCAAGAAGCGAGGCGCTCAGAGTGAATGTCCATGGAGTGATAACACCTGATGGGGAATTTGGTGGAACTGGCTGGGACATGAGACCCTGTAGCTCATCCACCTTGATGTTGAGGAGAAGGTTTGAGATCTCTAAGATCAACCCGTTGACCACGGTGAGCACCACAGACAGTTGGCCAGGCCCTGTATCTCCTGCCTAATGAAGGAGCTTGAGTCCACGAGCCTAATACGCATCAGCCGTTTTTTCTGCATGCATTATGAGCATATTGAACTGGACAATGAGCGTACTCTGGGCTGCCTGGCCAGTGATGGTGGTGTGGTGGTGAAGTATGGCGTATGCACTAATAGGATCAGCCAGGCACTGGACAACGGAGGCAACATTTAAAGTGCCAACGTCATCAATGAGCAGCTCAGGTGGAGCAACGATGAGGACACAGAAAGTGCGGGTGGACTCAGAAACAACATGAGTGAAGGAGGACAATGAGAGAGGATTACTCCAAAAGCTACTCCTCCTGATCCCAGACACTGAAACCTACCTCCCAAGAGGAGAAAGCGGGCCCTGTGGTAAGGAATGGGGACTAAGAGAATAAGTCATGCTAGTGTGCCATAGGGGAAGAGGCAGCGACAACAGGGGTGTCAGATTGGTTGGAAGTGGAGGTGCTAGTGGCAAATGGTGTGGAAGAAGCACCGGCACTGGTGCCAACGTTAGCACCAAAAGTAGGGACGGAAGTAGCGGGTAGACACTTAAGCACAATAGATGCTACCTTATTAGAAAATGCAATGCAATTGTCTGCCTATAGCTTGAGGAAATCTTCAGCCTCGAGCTGAGTGTCATGAGTGNAAAGTGCGGGTGGACTCAGAAACAACATGAGTGAAGGAGGACAACGAGAGAGGATTACTCCAAAAGCTACTCCTCCTGATCCCAGACACTGAAACCTACCTCCCAAGAGGAGAAAGTGGGCCCTGTGGTAAGGAATGGGGACTAAGAGAATAAGTCATGCTAGTGTGCCATAGGGGAAGAGGCAGCGACAACAGGGGTGTCAGATTGGTTGGAAGTGGAGGTGCTAGTGGCAAATGGTGTGGAAGAAGCACCGGCACTGGTGCCAACGTTAGCACCAAAAGTAGGGACGGAAGTAGCGGGTAGACACTTAAGCACAATAGATGCTACCTTATTAGAAAATGCAATGCAATTGTCTGCCTATAGCTTGAGGAAATCTTCAGCCTCGAGCTGAGTGTCATGAGTGAGGTTCAGTTGACACTCAAGATCTGCTTTAACTGAATTGTTGTCACCAGGCATGGTGACAACATATGGGCGCTGTCGGACAGGTTTTGACCGAGTTTTTCCATCCCAGTGGGTGTGAGAAGAATGGAAATGGCTTAGGTACGTGTAGAGGTGCTACAGAATAGCCCAACCCAGCCAGGCACACAAGCCACCGCAGAGAACGTAAAACAAGAGCACCAGCAATGAAGATGCAGACAAGAATGCCCCTCATGGGAGGGAAGGGGTGAGGGGTCGTACAAAAATGCAAGGAGAGGCGGCGCAGCTTTAGCAGTGGCAGAAAAGAGAACAGAAAAGTTGGATGCAACAGGGACCACCAGGGGAAGGGCCCGAGTGGTAAATTCCACACCCAAGATAGTGAAGACCGCGACACAGAGATGGCCACTGTAAAGATGCTGGTGGCAGCTGATGGTGCTGATGGTGCAGATGTTATGGCCGCTGATGTCGAGGTACAGATGGCAAATGCGGCTGCTGCTGTGGTAGGCGTTAAGGGAGAAGCGGCAGCAGCGATCTTTGTGCCAATACCTGCAGCGGCTACAAAAACCGACCCAATGATGACTGCAGCATTAGTGTAGGCCCCAGTCACATGACAAGTTGATGTGGAAGCAGGTGCATGCAATGTCCTAGCTACGACGACGAATGCAGCTGCTGCTCCTTTAGTAGAGTCTATCACAGCGTGTAGCACGCCTAAGCGTGTGCACAAGGTTCATCGTATTGTGAGAGAGGGCTGCAAATAGGTTAGATATTGCAACCTCTACCTCACTTAAGTCGTGTGACTGCTGATCGCCACCCAAGGTATGTGAGTGAGAGACAATTACTAGGTGAGGTTTTGCTGTCTGTTATGATGTTGGTGAGGCAGAGTCATGCACGGGGATGTCATCGCTCAAGCCGTGGTGACAATGTGGTCGGTGATGCGCGTGACGCTCCTTGTAGTATGTGCTAAGAGGTGTGCCACAAGGAACCTCGTGGTGTGGTAGGCATTAAGGGAGAAGCGGCTGCAGCGATCTTTGTGCCAATACCTGCAGCGGCCACAAAAACCGACCCAATGATGACTGCAGCATTAGTGTAGGCCCCAGTCACATGACAAGTTGATGTGGAAGCAGGTGCATGCAATGTCCTAGCTACGACGACGAATGCAGCTGCTGCTCCTTTAGTAGAGTCTATCACAGCGTGTGGCACGCCTAAGCGTGTGCACAAGGTTCATCGTATTGTGAGAGAGGGCTGCAAA
>SZWC01002191.1:184443-213698 GCA_023375785.1 Penium margaritaceum
GCCGCCTCTGCCACGTCCACTCTGCCGCTGTGGACAGCATGCTTCGCACCTAGCCTGCCTCGGGCCTTGACCCGGAGACTTTCCCTCTCCCGTGCCCCACTGAGTGCATTGACTGCGCTCAGGGGAAAATGCACCGGTCCACGTACCCCTTGTCTGCCTCCCGTGCATCTGCCCCTCTCGACCTTGTCCATTCGGATGTCATGGACCCTCTCCCCACCGAGTCCGTCGGCGGGCATGGCCGCTATGTCCTCACCCTCACGGACGACTACTCTCGCTATCGCTGGGTCTTCTACCTTAGGCAGAAGAGCGATGTCGCCCGGGCCATCCAGGACTGGCTTGTCCTCGCAGAGCGCGCGTGTGGCCGCTCCCTTTGCCGCTTTCGCTCCGATCACGGTGGCGAGTACATGGGTGAGGCCACGACTTTCCTCGCCTCCCGCGGGATCCACCACGAGACATCGGCGCCCTACACCCCCGCCAAGAACGGTGTCTCCGAGCGGTGGAACCGGACCATGGCCGACGCCGTCCGTACCATGCGCGTCGAGTCCGGTCTCTCCGAGGGCATCTACTTTGAAGCCATGGCCTACATGACCTGGGTCTGGAACCGGATTCCCCACGGTCCCCTTCCCCGTCAGTGCACGCCGTACCAGCATTGGTGCGGTCAGCGCGCTGACCTCCGCCCCGCTCGCGTCTGGGGTTGTGTCGCCATTGTCTGGCTGCCCGCCCCGCAGCAGGGCGGCAAGCTCGCCCCCCGCGGCTGTCCTTGCACCTTCCTCGGTGTCTCTCGCCTGTCCAAGGCCTGGCGCTTCTGGGACCCCTCCCGACATTGCATCGTCGAGTCCCGGGATGCCCTCTTCTTCGAGGACTTGTTTCCTCGCGACCTCATTCGCTCCGGCTCGTCTGTTTCTATCCCGTCGCGTGGGGGAGTGGTGAGTCCGTCCTCCGTCCTACCGCGTCCGGGTGACACATTCTTCGGTCCCTCCGAGCCGGCTGCTCCAGTCGCGTCCGCTGGTCCCTTCGAGCCAGCTGCCCCAGTCGCGTCCGCTGGTCCCTCCGGGCCAGCTGTCCCAGTCGCGTCCGCTGGTCCCTCGGGGCCAGCTGCCCCAGTCGCGTCCGCTGGTCCCTCCGGGCCAGCTGCCCCAGTCGCGTCCGCTTGTCCCTCCAAGCCGGCTGCCCCAGTCGCGTCCGCTGGTCCCTCCGGGCCAGCTGTCCCAGCCGCGTCCGCTGGTCCCTCCGGGCCAGCTGCCCCAGTCGCGTCCGCTGGACCCTCCGAGCCGGCTGCCCCAGTCACGTCCGCTGGTCCCTCCGGGCCAGCTGGCCCAGTCGCGTCAGCTGGTCCCTCCGGGCCAGCTGCCCTAGACGTGTCCGATGGTCCCTCTGGGCCAGCTGTCCCAGTCGCGTCCGCTCGTCCCTCTGGGCCAGCAGCCCCAGTCGCGTCTGCTGGTCCCTCCGGGCCGGCAGCCCCCGTCGTGTCCGCTGATCTCTCCGGGCCGACAGCCCCAGTCGCCTCCACTGGCCCATCAGACTCAGCGCCGTCGCATGCCTTATCACGCTACACACGTGGTCCTGGCGGCAGCCTCCAACCCAGGCCGACGGTGAGCGAGCAGACCGTCGCACCGCGCTCGGTACCGCCTCGACCCCCCGTGGCTCCACGTGCCTCCTCCACTCCCACGGTCGTGAGTGGGGACTCTGGCACCAAGGCCCTTGGCCTGACCACATCGGCCATCATCGCCGATTTGCACCCGGGCTCCGCATTGGGCTACGCCATGCTCCATCACGAGCATCGGCACGCTGTCATGGCTGCCCTGGCGCGCATCCCACCTGGGGCGCGAGAGGCACATGCTCTCTCAGTCCGCTCCACAGCATGCCCGGAGGACCCAGCCACCTTGCGCGAGGCACGAGCCTCTCCTGAGGCCGCACACTTGGACGCTGCCTGCGCCGATGAGCTCGCCGCTATCCGACAGCACCACGTGTATGACCTCGTCGACCTTCCTCCAGGTTGGAAGGCCATCGGCGCCAAGTGGGTCTTTCGGCGCAAGTGGAAACCAGACGGGTCCTTGGACAAGTACAAGGCCCGCCTCACTGCAAAGGGGTTTGCCCAGGTCCCTGGGGTCGACTATGACCAGATCTTTGCCCCAGTTGGCCGGTTCTCCACCAGCCGGGCGCTCTTCAGCCTGGTCGCCCAGTACGGGTGGGAGCTGCATCAGATGGATGTGAGCAACGCTTTCCTCCATGGTTCATTGGAGGATGAGGAGCTTTACATGGTGCAGCCACCAGGCTTCGGCGATGGCACCGGGAGAGTGTGGCGACTGCGTAAGGCCCTCTATGGCCTGAAGCAGTCGCCTCGGTACTGGAACCAGGAGATCAGCAGCACGCTCCTTCGTGGTGGGCTCCAGCGCAGCACCGCAGACCCTGCACGGTTTGTCAGTCCGCGAGGCCAGACCTTCGCTGCTATTCTGGTGTACGTCGACGACCTCCTCATTGCGTTGCTAGACACGGCCGTCATCCAACGCGTCAAGGACCTGCTGCACGCCACCTACCAGATGAAGGATCTCGGGTCTGCCCGAGTCTTCCTGGGCATGGAGCTCGAGCATGATCGCTCCCAGGGCATCCTCCATGTCCATCAGGCTGCTTATGTGCAAACTCTGTCCACTCGCTTCGCTGAGGACCTCCCACTCGTGCCGAGCACATCCTCACCCATGTCGCCCGATGGCGAGGTGAAGCTGAAGAGTCCTGACTCAGCTGTTGTGGGGGAGCCAGTTGACGTGACCACATACCTGCGAGTGATCGGGTCACTGATGTTCCTGGCGACGACGACGCGTCCAGACATCGCGTTCGCCGTCAACCTCCTGGCCCAGTTTTCTCAGGAGCCGCGTCACCTCCACCATGAGGCCGCGATCCGAGTACTGCGCTATGTTGTCTTGACTCCTCGGCGAGGTCTCATGTTCCGCCGCCAACCGTCTGTTGTCGCAGTGGGCTACACCGACAGCGACTGGGCCGGCAGTCCTGACGGTAAGAGTCGCACATGCTGGATCTTTCTGATTGGCGGCACGGCTGTGTCCTGGCGGAGTGGCAAGCAGGGGTGCATTGCACGCAGCACTGCTGAGGCTGAGTACGTGGCTCTTGGATCAGGCGCGTGTGAGAGTGTGTGGTTGCATCGTATGTTGTCCGAGTTGCGTCAGTCCGTCCCATCCATCAGGTTACATTGTGACAATGAGAATGCCATGGCCATTGCCGACAATGACGGCGTGCATCACACACGCACAAAGCACATCAACGTTGAGTATCACTATGTGCGCTCATTGATACATGACGGCAGCATCAGCATCGTGTGGGTTGAGACAGCACGGCAGTTGGCTGACTACCTGACCAAGGCTCTGAAGTGCGACTCATTTAAGAAGGCTGTGAGTTCGGTCGGCGTACGTCCGTGAGTGACTCTCTCTTTATCTCTGCCTGCGTCTCTGCATGTCCTGGGGGAGTCTGGATGTTGACCGTGTCCCTGTCCGCCCATGTGCACTACGCCTGTGAGTCATGGGGGAGTGTTGGTTTTTTCGCATCTCTCATTGTGCTCTGTTGTGTCCTCTCGGCTTGTGTACATCGGCGTGCAGATGACTGACGGTGAGACTCGACGTTGATGGAGTGTCGTCCGGTGGAGCCGACGCACGCTGAGGTCTTCTCGCAGTTCGCTGGAGCCTCCTCTCCCCGGCGACACGCTCAGCTCCATCGGCAGGCCTCCTCGGCGGTCGTGCTGCCGGCGGTCATTGACACCGCAGTTGCCGCTTGCATGCGTACAGCGCGTCCCATCGCGTCTGCATCGTCATGCACTGCCTAGGGTTCCAGTTGCATGCTGCGTGGTCCTGTTTGGTAGCATAAACCGTTGTGGGTACTATCTGGGTTTAGGCTGCCATAACTCCTCGTTACTCTTTTTCTAGCAGATTCTGACCGCACGGCTGCGTTTGCAGCGGCGGTATTGTGGTATGGTCCAGTTTTCAGGCAAAACGGACGACGCCCGGGTTTTGGGCTGTCGGCTGCCTGGCAGGCCTCACCGAGAAAACCTGCCAGCCTGAACTGAGCTATTTTCTGATTGGCTGTTGAACTGAGTAACAAGCTCTACAGAGCTGGGGGGGGCCTAGAACTTGGAGGGGTCTCCCATTGTTGTTCATTCTTCATTCCTAATCAGTCATTGTCAGTTTTCAGCTGCTTTCTGGCGCTAACACTGGCGCGCGCGTTTCTGAGTAACAAAACCCAGAGCTTCCAGACTTAGACTCTAGAGCAGCAGACTGAGGGGGCAGTTGACTTAAGCAACGAGCGTGGAAGCCCGCACGCTGCATCAACAACGCTGCTGCCCCAACCTGCTGCCTAGTTTTCTTTCTATGATGCAGTCACCTTCGCGGATGGTACGCATAAACCGAAGTCGCCCTTGTTTTCCAAAAACTGTTTCAACTTTGAGAGTACCGACATGCCTCCACCATCCATGGTGGCGAGGACTACGCATACGGCCGATGCCGCCCACGCATCCACATCACAACAGCCTGCAGCATCATTTTTGCCTACCATGTCAGTCAACGGTGAGCCTTCTACTGCACCTTCCATTGGCGCTTTGGATGCATCAGCTTTTGGTGCACTGATAAAAACTGGTGGACGACGTCCAAGGATATGGACCTCGCGTGCATGGCGCTTCAATTCTGGAAACATGGCACTAACTAACAAGTGGCAGCAATGGTGGCAAGAGGACACCTCACAATGAGGTGCGTTTTGAATTCGGTGGAGTGTCCGGCACAAAAGTAGGCTTCAAATTTCTTTGCCATACCGACAGACTAGGTACCCACCATGCCCAAACATTAAGCTAGAGTGCGGGCACTTACTCATTTCTCAACGGCATGCCTGGACCACTTTAATGTGGGTGAAATAGCTCAAGTACCCATAAAACGCAAACTGTGACTCTCATCCGCCCGTCGTTCAAAAGAAAAGTAACGATCTCCCCATGCTTTGGAAGAAAAGCAACCATTCGCCCACCATGCGTTACAAAAGCAACCATCCACCCAACCTCCGCAACAAAATCAACCAGCCGCCCACCCCTTTCTTCATGCTGGATGAGAGCATGTGTTTTGGACCTGACATGGAAAACAAGTGCAATGTTGCATCTGTCTGAGACATAGTGAATGACAAAAATCATGTCATGCATCAATGCTACATGGTATGTGGCGAGAACATGACTTCTTTTAGTGTTTCTGGGTTCCTAAGGTATTTTTGTGTAACGTTGGTGTATGCATTATTATACGTACAGCATTGTCATATGCGTTATTTGCTGTACAACATCGTCATATGCGTTATTTTGTGTGCGGCATTCACATATCACCTATAGTAGTTCCGAAAACTTGGTGTATCGTGACCAAACCCCTTTGATTTTGGCATCGCGTATCTACTGTCAAGCAAAACAAAAACGGCATACTCGAGTCCGTTGTTTTAGGAACGGTGTACCACAAGGTGAACATTTCATAACGGCATACCAAAAAAAAACCAGATTGATATTCACGTTGAGCCAAACACGACCCTCCTCTGGAACACTGACGACAAGTACGCAACACCATGTCATACTCGTACAAAGTCATGGTTACCCCCTTAAAAGTGACAACAAAATCATACACCAAAAACATTTCAACGACATTGTTACATAGTTAAGTATGTGAGAACTGAATGACGCCAATCCAAGACCCGAACCTCTGGAATTCATTATAAGGATGATGTCATGATTCTCGAATAAACCGTACATAACTTGAATAATGCAAACCAAAAATGAAAACTATACACGACATACCCATTTTTATCAAAAGAACGGAAGAAATACCCGTATGCCAGTGCTAATTTTCGAGGTCTGGTATGCCATGAGTAAATATAATATGCATGGATGTTCTATTCCTTTTTTTAGTATGCCAGGTATGTCGTTTCAATTTTTCAACCTCGTGGGTATGTGGGCTTAATTGTGCATGGGATGCAGGTATCCGAGCTATTTCACCCTTCATTGTCTTGTTCAATTATTTCTTGTTTGAGCATCTCTCCTCACTCTTATGCCGAGCGGAGCACAGACGGTAAACAAGTAGAAGTTGCGAGGCAGAAAAAGATTGAGAATCTGGGACACTTGGGCATTTTATAATTGGCGGTAAGTGTACTTTGAGGACAAGTGTCTAAATAATCAAACATATATGTACAAGTGTCGAGTTACGAATGAGTTATAGTCGGGGTCGTTGGGTCAATCGTCTAGCAACGTGTGTGGAGTCGGTCGTGAGTGGTCGCAAGAGTGTGAAGCCGCACGCAAGGCGTGCATACGTTACGAAGTGAATTCAATGTACCAAACTCATGACATAACTCAAAGGATGCATAAGAAATTTTTATTCAAGAGATGAATTGAGGATAAAAGGTCAACATAAAGTTGAAGGAGGCAATTTCGTGCATGCATGAAACATGTATTGAGAATCACTCGGTTTGTGGAGTTCTCAAACCATATCTTTATGTTGTTATGTCCTTTAAAAACGTGATTCCCAATGTTTTGAAACTGAATGATGCGAAGTAACCATTTCACTCCCCGAATTCTTTTTTTATCTTGGCAAACGTTAATTTTGTATTGATGTTATGGGTTGATCGAGGCGGGTTTGAAGAATTCCGTGCATTTTCGTTCGATGACTGGGTATGGTTCCTTGTCAGAGTTGTTTTAGTTACTCGGAAAAAATGTGTTGGAATCTTGTTCAGTGTCCATTGACAACTTGCAATTGCGGGTCGTGAGTGACGATGGATGGCTTCATGAATTGCAAGCTATGTTGGAGGTCGCGTTTGATGACTCTATCCAACGACATGCTGTATTAAGCAATGTCCGAGATCAACCTATTGTGGAATTGATGGTCACTGTTTATCCACATGAAGGAAAACTCAAGAAAGATCTGTACGTGTGTACAGTTTTATTGCTTGACCGGGTCATCATAGAGTGACTGGACGTGCAAAGAGAACGTTGTTCAATTTCACCCTAAAACTACTTTTATTTTCGCACCCACCAAGTGGAATGCGCCATTGCACCTTTTTTTTTTGGTTCTCTTCAGTTGTAAGTTGAATTGCTTGAGAACCTAGTCCTTTGGAGGGGTGAGTCTGGCATTTTTAGTCCCAAGCTCCCGAAGGTGGACGAGATGGTACGGCTCAAAGGGAGAAATAGGAAAAAGAAGAGTGGATGTCGAATGGATTACAATAGTGCATACTTTGTAACCCAATGTTATTATAATCTGCAATGTTTTGGCTCATTGTCTTGTTCGGCCATTTCTTGTTTCAGCCTCCCTCACTACAGTTATGTGGAACGGAGCATCAATGGTAAACATGTGAGGAGTTGTGAGGTAGAACACGATTGAGAACTTGGGAAACCTGAGCAATTTATAAATAGTAGTAAGTGTACTTCGATGACAAGTGTTGAAATGATCAAACATGTACATACAATTGTCGAGTTCTGAATAAGTTATAGTTGGGGTCATTGGGTCAATCGCCGAGGGATGTGTGCGGAGTCAAATCGTGAGTGGTCAGATTTCAGAAGCTCCACAAAGGAATTGGGGGACTTTCAGGATCGATGACGAAGATGCAAAATCATCTTTGTAAACCTAGACATGTCTCGACATGTGAAGAAGTCGACCGAAAGGTCGTGACACTTCTGTCTTCGGTTCTCGAAAGTGGTCCAAGTTGTTCGAAGATGCGATAACGTTCATCAGAGGACGAGTGTAGTTGGCCGAATCGCCCTCGATCATCGGAGTGAAAATCAAGGTCTCGTCGCATGGTGGGCTATTTATGTAATGACATAAATGTCCATTAAGAAAGATTAAGGACTTGCGTGCGTCTGGTATATAACACTATCCCCCTTACAGCCGTGACATCTCGACGAGCGCAAAGATGTGGCCCGGTGACGGCGGTAATACCTGTCGATCAGGTGATCGACATCTCGGGTTTTGTCGTAGGGTTCCCAACTGCTATGCGCGACATCGTTGCCGTGCCACTTGACAAGATGTTTTGTTGTTTTTCCACATCGTCAATGGCGGATGATTTCCTCGATGACGTACTCTGTGTCCTCGTCCACTTGTACACGAGGAGGGGGAGGGACATCCCTTCCGGGGAAGTTCTCTCCGCCGTCTTGGTAGTGCTTGAGTTTGCTGATATGCAACACCGGATAAACTTGCATAGTGTTGAAGAGTTTGAGTCTTGCAACCCCGGGGGTTTGCATGCGGTTGATCTCAAACGGTTCCAACCATCGGGGTTTGAGCTTCAAACCATCAGCTCCGCGGGGTTTGATGTTGGTCAAACTGAGGACTTTGTTGTCATCAGTAAAGACATCATTGCTGCGATGTCGGTCTGTTGCTCATTTCATCGCCGCTTGTGTCTTCGCGAGTGTGTGCCATGTTTCATCTCAGATGGTGGTAAATTTGTGGCGTTGGACGCTAATAGCAGGAATGTTGCTTTGGCAATGGAGTCTTGCTGGTGTGGCGGTAATTTTGCCATACACCACTTGGAACGATGTTTTGCGCGCTACAGAGGAAATCACCGAATTGCATGTGATTTTGGCGGTCACGAGTTTTTGCATCCAATTCGTCCCATGAGGTTCACATATTGTTTAGAGAATTTGTCTGAGCATCTGATTGGTTTGTTCAATTTGTTCGTCGGTTTGAGGATGGAATGCCATTGAAAGCTGGACCCGAATGCCATAGCAAATCATCAGTTTGTGCCAGGAACGGCTTGTGAGTTGACCGTTCTTGTCACTCATGATGGTTCTCGGCACGTTGTGTAGCTGCACGATGGTATTGAAAACAGCCGCGCTCTTCCCTCGGCGGTGACGGTGGTCGCAGTTAGAAAAAAGTACATCATTTTGGAAAACCTTTCAACAACAACGAGGATTGCGTTGAATCCTAGGGTGTGACTAGTAATCCTGTGATGAAGTCCATGGAGTTGTTGGTCCACGGTTTTGTTGGAATGGGAAGCGATTGCCGAAGTGTGGATGGCTGTGTGCAAGGGGCTTTGGTCACTGACACATGTTTGAGGATTTGTAGATGTTGGCCACATTGGATCGCATCTTGTTCCACAAATAGTGTTTTGCCAACTTCTTCAGCGTCTTGTCTTCTCTACAATGTCCACCTGGACTGTTGTCAGAGCACTCTTTGAGTAGCATGTGGCGGAGTTCATCATTCGGGGAAGCGACCACCTGGCGAGTGAATCATCGCCGTGAATAGGGTGTGTCGTGCCAGATTTTTACCTTGCCGTATCCTCCATGCTGGTAGTAGCCTAGTGTGAACAATTGCTCGAGATACACATCTTGCCATAACTATAGCGTTGCAGCTCAGCGATAATATCTGGTCAATGGTTGAGCATGTCTGCTAGGTCAATTTTGCATGGCCGGTACTCATTATCGTAGTCGAACCCGGATTCAAGGAACTCCATCCATTGGGTTTGACGTCCACTGAGATTCAGCTATGTCATCAAATACTTGAGCGCATCATGGTCGGTGAGTACGATGCATTGGCAACGTTCAAGATAGCAATGCCATGTCTTGAATGCATGTACAACCACCAATATCTCTTTCTCATGTACGGCGTATTTGAGTTCCGGTCCTCGTAACTTTTCTGACATGTATGTTACCGGTTGTTTTCTGTTGTGATGGTCTTAGGGGAGGACTGCGCCTATTGCTTGATCTGAGGCGTCCATAGTCATGATGTAGTCGACCCTTGGATCGGCTCATCGTAGGGCTGGCGCTGAGGTCGGAGCATTTCGCAAAGCGATGGACGTTTCTTGTTTGTTTTCTCCCCACTGCCACTCGTTTTCTTTTCGTGTGAGATCAGAAAGAGGCACAAACATTTTGACATAATCCCATACAAAGCGCCGGTAGTAATTGCAGAAGCCAAGAAAAACTTAAACGTCTTGAACATTGGTTGGCGTCGGCCGATTCGCGGCTGCTGTCACTTTTTGTGGATCCAGGGTGATCCGTCTGCAGTTGATGACGTGATTCAAAAGCTCGATCGAACGATGATCAAAGTTGCATTTTTAGATTTTTCCAAAAAAAACTCTTTGTAAAACTCCTCGAACTTTTCAAGGGTGTCTATTGTGGTCCTCCGGGGTGCAGTAATACACCAGGATGTCGTCGAGGTACACCACGACAAATTCGTTGAGGTACAAGCAAAAAATGTTGTTAATCACTGCCATGAATATCATTGGGACATTTGTTATTCTGAATGACATTACCATGAAATCAAAATGTCCGTGGTGAGTCCGGAATGCTATCTTCTCAATATCGGCGCTTGCCACACGAATTCAGTGAGAACCGCTCCGTAGATCGATTTTGGTGAAAATTTGAGCCCCTCGAAGTTGGTTGAAAAGCTCGCTGACTTGGGTTAGAGGATAGCGATTCTTAATGGTAGCGTCATTCAGTGAATGATAGTTCACACACATCTGCATTTCACCAGTCTTCTTTGTTATGAACAGAACACACGCAACGTACGATGACGTGGAAGGGCAGATGAACCCCTGACCTAGTATCTCGTCAAGTTGCTTTTTCAACTTGGTCAGTTTGTGATCGCTCATCTGATGAGCTCCTCAAACTGCGGGTCGGCTGCCCGGTTTTAGTTGGATGCGAAGGTGGATGCTACGTTGAGGTGGTAGGGTTTTTGAGAGTTTGTTAGGGAAGCCGTTTGCAAACTCTTGGATAAGTGGTGCAAACGTTTTGGGTACCATCGCAAACTTTGTTGATGCCGACGAGGCTGGTGAGGCTGATGAGGCCGATTAGAGTGATGAGTCTGCTGCTACGACTTCCCCTTCCTCCATTTTCTCGAGATGCGCAAGCCACGCATGATTGCCTCGTCACATTCAGTACTTGGCCACATTCAGCGGTATCGGCTACACGGGTTGTCGCCTTTTGGCTACAATGACTTCCTCTGCTTTTTCCACCTCTACTCCTTTTGCTCTCTTCTTCCATCCCACACGTGGAAGTTGTTTCTTAGTGCTGTCGATTTCCACGTGAACGTCCCAGTTGTTCCAGTCAACATGCAGATTGTGTCGGTAAAGGAGATATTGTGCGAGAGTGGTTTAATGGTCACTCATTGGACATGACCTATAGACTGTTACATCCTATAGATCTCCCACTTGTGGTCGGATTGGTTCTTGAAGCCTCTGTATTTGCAACCTCTCGTCGTAGTTTTTTCCTTCAAAAATCCCTGGTTTAGTCTGCAAGCCTAGCATTCAAACTATGTCATTACTTATGAAACTGTGAAAAGCTCCATCATTTAATAGTGCTTGTATAGTTCTATGTCCTTTGCAACATTGGAGTTACAATTTTAGCAGTATGGCCAATTGGTCGTCCTCATCGAACTTTGCAATCTCCCTTTGCGATGTGTCAGATCATTGAAATGGGCATTCCTTCGGTGGAGATGGCTCTTCATGTACTAGAGTCGCGCTTCACTCCTGCCCTTTACCATTTTGCAACTCATTTTCTTGTAACTTCCACCTTCCTTTTCAGCTTGTTGCTTGCTTTGGCAGTTGCGAGCGATATGTCCAACGTTTTCGTAGTTGTACCAAGTTCGCAAATCTCTCTAGTCGATGGCATCCACTTCCATCGGTGTCGAGGAGTCCCCTGACTTGATTTTTTTGTTCCCATGATAACTCTGGTCAGGTGGTTGCCAGCCATTATTTCATGGATCCGAGCATCGTAGTTGGTGTTGTCGATCCTTTCTAGTGCTTCGATCATCGTGGCAAGTCATTTTGGATACCAAAAATGGCAATCGATTGTCAGATATCTTGTTTTAGGCTGTTGATGTACTGAAATAAAATCTTGTCAGAGGCAATGTCTGCACTAGTGATGATATCGTGGAACCTTTGCGTGTGCTCTACCACATTGGAGTGCTGGCGGAGACGCTGGAGCTTTTACCAAGCGTCAGACTTCTCATTCAACAGTCCAGATCATGTAAGCATCGCGTGCAAGAGCTCGTTTCAGTCGGTTGGTGGCGTCAGTGCGATCAACCCGCAACTTGCCATCGCGGGTTGATCTGCTCCAAGGATAGAATGCCTGTGGTCGGTGATACGAGACAAGTGCCGTTGGCCGTTGATGAAGCCATGCTGGTCTCCTACTACCCTTGGATGCCCTTTCAATGTGACCACCTACTACCACCTTCTTTTTACTTTTGTTGACTCCAGCAATGGTGAAGTACACCTTCAGACTCATCAGCCCCATCCGAACCGTTGGTCCTTTTGAATTTGCAGGATTGAATGGTTTGGGAGGGGCCAGGCGAACCTTGGGTTCGCTCGAGATTTGGGTATATCTCAACAACTACCACCTCTCATTTACTTACATTACAAAGAGCCTCCATTGTGGCAGTGAGTTAGTGGAGTAGATGGTTCTTGATTCCTTGGAGCACGGATACATGGTTCATCAGTTCCTCCTTGATCCTTGCCTGTCATGAGGTGCCACTTGTCATCGCTGCTGTCATCGTCGAGGCTTTTGGTAAGGGGCGGCTGGTTTACCACTGTTGGATCCATGAATGGATTGTTCGTTGAAGCCGTAGGGGTTAATCCAGCTGCTGCATAGTGTGTTGAAAAGCTGCCACTCTGCATGCCCAAGTACTGCGCCGTTAGGCACCGACGAGCCGCCATTAGGAGAAAACTCTGCTCCGACAGATATAGCAGCTTGAGAATTGCTCTGATCCTAAAATCGATGATTTTGTCTTAAAGATGACAAGTTACTGAATCCGGTGGAAGTTGTTTCACTAGAATCCAACAATTATCAAGGGAGACATTCCAAAGTTGGGGTGTGCGCAGCGGCTCTGGGAGCCGGCTACGACTCGAAATCCGGTGGATAATCGACCGGACCGAGTAACAAAAGTACCATATGGAGATTTTGCTCCGGAAGGTCTACCGAGGCGTCCAGTGGATGATCCACCGGATCCTGTAATGCAGTTTGTTACTAAGGGACTTAGCCAAAATCCTGGCTCGGTGTCCAAAACTCAGTAATACGTTTTGTTACTCTGGGACTTCGTCAAAATTCTGACTGCAGGTCCACGGACAGGTTTCAAACCTCGTCACAACCCATCACCAAACTCGACCCAAAATTGGGGAGGTGCATGGAAACAGTGCAGGGCATCCCTACAATACATGCAATGGAATCTGCGCCTTGGGAAATGCGCTTTGCACGTGAAGGAAGGCGCCATGGCGTGTGGCGGCGTCAGGCTTCTGTGGTGGGTGAGACCTGCTCTTCGGCAAGCATAACTTGGGTTGCGCTTGGCCGAATCGCACGTGGGTTGGTGCATTGGAAACCTCATGACTAGTCCTATAAATATTGTGATCATGTTCATGTAAAAAAACTATCGCAAAATGCCGTTATTCCCTTTGCAAACTGACTGTCTCTAAATTCCTGCTCACATAGCGTGAGGCAACCAGAATGCTCACGCTCAGTCTCAGATTGGCCTAAAACCAAAGACGAAGACCACCAAGAGACAATCAGACAAACGTCAAGACCACGTCCCGCAGATTCCTCCTGATATAGCCTGCCATGTCAGCGTTCGCTGCCGATTCAGGGTTTGCGTGCATTTGCATGTTTGCTCCTCCATAGCCAAAGTCGTTGCCGAAGACCCACTGCAAGTCGTCGGATGCACTTGCTTGCTTCACGTTGCAGTCACACAGTTTCAAACTCTTGACATGCAAGATTCACTGACGGCTCGTGCGAGATAGTTCTCCGGATGGATAAAGTAGTCGGATGCCATTTTAGCACCGTTGCGCTCTGATACCAAGTGTTATGTCAAACAAAGCATAGATGGTAAAAAGGTAGAAGTTTCTAGGCATAACACGATTGAGAATTTGGGACACTTGAACAATTTATAATTAGCAGTAAGTATACTCGGATGAAAAGTGCCAAAATGATTGAACACATGTACACAAGTGTTGAGATACAAATGAGGTATAGTCGGGATCGTTGGGTCAATCGTTGAGGGACACCTGTGGAGTCGCATTGTGAGTAGTTGGATTCGAGAAGCTTTGCCCAGAAATTTGGGGGCTTTGAGGATCGACGACCTACATGCAAGATGTATCTTTATAAATCTAGATATGTCTTGATGTATCTAGAAGTCGACCAAAAGGTCAGGACACTTTTGTTGTGGGTTCTCAAAAGTTGTCAAAGTTGTCAGAAGATGCAAGAAGGTTCGTCGAAGGGCGATGGTAGTTGGCCGAATTGCCCTCGACTGTCGAAGTGAAAATCGAGGTCTTGTCATGCGGTGGGCTATTTTTGTAATGACAGAAATTTCCACTCAGAAAGATTAAGGACTCGTGTACGTCTGGTACGTAACATTCACGAAGCAACTTTCTGTTATGCAAAATGTAGCGTAGATGGTAAACAAGTAGATGTTGCGAGGCAGAATATGATTGAGAATTTGGGATAATTGAGCAGTATATAATAAGTGGTAAGTGTATTTCAACGAAAAGTGTCAAAATGATCGAATATACATATACAAGTGTCAAATTACGAATGAGGTATACTTGGGGTGGTGGGGTTGATCTTCGAGCGATGTGTGTGGAGTTGCATTGTGAGTGGTTGAATTCAAGAAGCTCCGCAGACAAATAGGGGGGATTCGAGGATCAACAGCGCAGATGCAAGATGGATCTTTTTAGTATAGATTTTTTTTTATATGTTGAGAAGAGGATTGAAAGTTCGTGACATTTCTTTCCTGGATTCCCGAAAGTGGTTGAAGCTGTCAGAAGATACAAGAAGGCTCGTCGGAGGGCGAAGGTAGTTGGCCAACTTGACCTCGACCGTCAAAGTGAAAATGAAGGTCTTGTCGCGGAGTGGGCTGTTTGTGTAATGATAGAATTTTCCACTCAAAAAGATTAAGGATTCATCTATGTCTGGTATACAAACTTCCCCCCTTTTTACCCACAACGTCCCGGAGCGCATAGAGATGTAGCCCGGCGATGGCGGTAACTTTCGTGGATCGGGTGATCGACGTCTCGGAGGTTGTAGTAGGGTTCCCAGCTATTATGCACCGCGTTGTAGTCATGCTACTTGACAAGATAGTTCGTTGTGTTCCCGCACCGTCGATGGCCACGGATGTCCTCCATGACGTACTCTGTGTCCCCATCCACTCGTACATGAGGAGAAGGAGGGACATCCCTTTCGGGGAATTTCTCTCCCGGATCTCGGTAGTGCTTGATTTTGCTGATATGGAACACCGGATGAACCTGCATAGTGTTCGAGAGTTTGATTTGTGCAACCATGGGGATTTGTATGTGCTCAATCTCAAACGGTTCCAACCCTCGGGGCTTGAGCTTCAAACATTCGGCTCCGCAAAGTTTGATGTTGGCCGAACTGAGAAGACTTTGTTGCCAGTGGTAAGAACATTCTTGCTGCGATATCTGCCAGCTGCCCATTTCATCGTTGCTTGTGTCTTCGCGAGTGTCTGTCGTGTTTCATCCCAGATGGTGGTGAAGTCGTGGCATTGGACGTCATCTACAAGAATGTTGCTTTGGCTGTGGAGTCCTGTTGGTGTGGCGGGACTTTTGCCATACTCAACTTTGAATGGAGTTTGACCCGTTGCGGTGGAGATCGCCAAATTGTATGCGATTTTGGCAGTCAGGAGTTTATGTGTCCAATCCGTCCCATGAGGTTTGCATATTGTTTGGAGAAGTTGTTTAAGCGTTTGATTGGTTCGCTTGGTTTATCAGCCGGTTTGAGGATGGAATGCCATTGAAATTTGGATCCGATTGCCGTAGCGAGTCATAAATCTGGGCCAAAAACAAGTGGTGAATCAACTGTCCTTGTCACTCGTGATGGTTCTCGGTAGGACGTGTAGCCGCACAAAGTTACTTGAATATAGCCGCGCTGTTCCCTTGGTGGTTACTATGGTCGTTCTTGGAATAAAGGAAGACATTGTGGAAAACCTGTCGACAACCACGATTACGTTGTATCCCTTGGGTGTGACTAGTAGTCATGTGACAAAGTCAATGGCGATGCCGGTCTACGATTTCATTGGAATGGGCAGCAACTGCAGAAGTCAGGGTGGCCACGTGCGGCAAGTTTTTTTCGTAAGATGTGTTACAGGGTTTGCAGAAGTTGGACATGTCCGATTGCATCTTCTTCCACCAAAAGTGTTTTGCGAGTTTCTTCAGCACCTTGTCTTCTCATAGATTTCTACCTATAACGGTGTTGTGGCACTCTTCGAGCAGCATGTGGCAGATTTCATCGTTCGGGGGAAAACCCACCTGGAGAATAAATCATTGCCTCCAATAGGGTGCGTCGTACCAGAATTTTGCCTTGTCCTATTTGCGATGCTAGCTGTAGCCTCGTGTGAACAACTGCTCGAGATAGAGATTTCGCTAGAACTGTAGCTTTGTTGCATCAGCCATCAGATGTAGCCGGCGGGTGAGCGCGTCAGTTGGGTTGGTTTTGCCTGGCAATTACTCAATATTGTAGTCAAACCCAGATTGGAGGAACTCCATCCATTGGGTTTGACGTCGACTGAGGTCCAGTTGTGTCTTAAAATATTTTAGCACATGGTGGTTGGTGCGTACGATGCATTGGCGAAATTCAAGATAGCATCCCCATGTCTTGAATACATGTACGACCGCCAACATCTCTTTCTTATATACAGCGTAGTTGAGTTCTGGTCCTTGTAATTTTTGTGACATGTATGCAACCGGCTGTTCTGGGTTGCCATGGTCTTTTAGGAGGACTCCGCCGATGGCTTGATCCGAGGCGTCTGTAACCATGATGTAGTCAATCCTTGGATCCGCTAATTCTAGGGCTGACACCAAGGTCACAGTGTTGCGTAATGTGGTGAATACTTCTTGTTTACTGTCTCTCCACTGCCACTTGATCTCTTTTCAAGTGAGATAAAAAAAGGCATAAAGATTTGGACGTAATCCTATACAAAGATCCGGTAATAATTGCAGAGGCAAAGAGAAACTTGAACGTCTCAAACTTTGGTCAGCATCGGCCAATGAGCGACTGCTGCCACTTTTCTAAGATCCATGGTGATCCGTTCGCCGTTGATGACGTGACCCAAAAACTCCATCGAACAGCGACTAAAGTTGCACTTTGAGAGTTTTTTAAAAAATGTCTCTCTTTGTAAAACTCCCAAAACTTCTTGAAGATGTCCATTGTGCTCCTATAGTATGCGGCTGTACACTGGACGTCGACGAGGTACACAACGATGAAATTGTGGAGGTACATGCAGAAAATGTTTTTCATCGCCACCATGAACGTCGCCAGGGCATTGGTAAGTCCGAATGGCATTACCGTGAAATCGAAATTTCCATAGCAAGTCTGGAACACTGTCTTGCCAATGTTGGCATCTGCCACGCAAATCTGGTGATAACCCTTGCGTAGGTCGAATTCGGTAAAAATTCGAGCCCCTTGGAGTTGGTCAAAGGCTCGTTGGCTCGGGGAAGAGGATAGAGGTTCTTGATGGTAGCATCGTTGAATTCCCGGTAGCCCACGCACATCTGCATCTCGCCGGTCTTCTTTTTCATGAACAGTACACGTACGGTGATGTGGAATGGCGGATGAACCCCTGACCAAGCATTTTGTAGAGCTTCTTTTCCAGCTCGGTCAGTTTGTGATTGCTTATCTAATAGGCTCCTCAAACTGTGGGTCTGCTGCCCGGTTTCAGCTTGGTGCCATAGTTGATTTCACGTTGGGGTGGTAGGGTTTTTGGGATTTTAGCAGGGAAGAGGTATGTAAACTCTTGGAGCAGTGGTACCAACTCTTTGGGTACCATCTCAAATATTGTTGATGCCGATCGGGCTAATGAGGCTGATGAGGCCGATGAGAGTGATGAGTCAGCTGCTGCGACTTCTGATTCCTCCATTTGTTTGAGGTGCACGAGCCACGCATGAGCTCCTTGTCATCTGCAGTGTTTGGCTACATTGAGCGGTATTAGCTGTATAGGTTGTCACTTTTTAGCTGTAGCTGCTTCATGTGCTATTTCCACTTCTGCTACTTCCATTGTCATCTTCCGTCCCATAAGCCAAATTTGTCTATTGGTGGCGTCAATTTCCATGTAGACGTCACCGTTATTCTAGTCAACCTACGGATTGTGTTGGTATTGGAAATCGCGTTCAAGAATGATTTTGTGGTCACCAACTGGACAAGACCTCCATACCGGTACATCCCGCAGATCTCCCACTTGTAGTCGCAGTGTTTTTTGGACTCCCCATATTTGCAATCTCCCATTGACAGTTTTTCCCTCAAGCACCCCTGGTTTGATCTGCAAGCCTAGCTTGCAAACCATGTCATTTTGAACCATGTCATTTCTTACAAGGCTGTGAGAAGCTCCTCCATCCAATAGTGCCGATATTGGACTCCGACTTTTGCAACCTTGGGGTTGCAAAAGTCGGAGTGGGGTTGCAAACCTTGCACTTTTAGCAGTATTGCCGGTTGGTCATCCTCGCACCCCTCGTCAAACTTTGCGACCATTCAAATGGGCAATCATTTGCCACTGATCGCTCTTTACAGACAAGGGTTGCGCCTTGCACTCATGCCCTTTGCCGTTTCCCAACTCATTTTGTTGTGAATTCCCCCCCTTTTTGGCCTGCTGATTGCCTTGACAGTTGCAAGCAATGTGCTTGACTTTTCCGTAGTTATAGCAGGTGTGCTTATCTCTCTAGTCAACGGCGTCCAATTCCATTGGAGTTGAGGAGTCCCCACACTGGCTTTTTCCATTCTCACTATAAGTTTGGTTTGGTGGTTGCCAGCCGTTGGATTCTTGGAATTGAGCATTGTAGTGGACTTTATGGATCCTTTCTGCTGCTGCGATCATCTGGGGTAAGTTATTTTGGATGCGAAAAATGGTCATTGCTCGTTGGATGTCTCATTTGAGGCCATTGTTCTTGTGAAAACAGAGGTCATCAGGGGCAATGTTTGCACCAGTGATGATCTTGCGGAATCTCCGAGTATGCTCCATTATGCTGGAGTGTTGATGGAGATGCTAGAGCTTGTACCAAGCATCAAACATCGCATTCAATCATCCAAGTTGTGCAAGCATCGCGCGCAAAAACTCATTCCAGTCGGTTAGTGGCTTCAGCACGTCTTGCCATTGCGGGTTGATTGGCTCCATTGGCCGTTGATGAGGCCCCACCAGTCGTGTTGTTGGATGGCCTTAAGATCAACCCACCAACTTA
The DNA here is from genome assembly GCA_023375785.1 of Penium margaritaceum. Taxonomy (NCBI): domain Eukaryota; kingdom Viridiplantae; phylum Streptophyta; class Zygnematophyceae; order Desmidiales; family Peniaceae; genus Penium; species Penium margaritaceum. Next base: position 203,608 of record SZWC01002191.1, read on the forward strand.
GAAGCATGCCACGCAAAAGTGCGGCCACGAGGTCAATCTTCTTTTGATCATTATTGACCCCAGCAGTGGTGAAGTACACCTCCATACTTGTCAGCCACATCCAAACCGTTGGACCCTTGGAATTTGCAGGATCGAATGGTTTGGGAGGGGCCGGGCGAATCTTGGGTTTGTTAGAGAGTTGGGTGTTTCTCTCGACAAGCACTGCCTCTAGCGCACTTGCATTGCGAAGAGTCTTCGTCGCGACATTGATTTGGAGGAGCAGATGGCTATTGATTCCTTTGAGTGTGGTTATACGGTTTGCCAGTTCCTTGTTGATCCGCGCATGTCATCCGGTGCCACTTGTCGTCCCTACTGTCGTTGCCAAGGCTGTTGGTAGGAATGGCTGGTTTACCGCTGTTGGATCTGTGACCAGATTGGTCGTTGGAGCCGTAGGAGTTGATCCAGCTGCCGCATAGCCTGCCACGCTAGCATTTGCTGCGGATTTAGGGTTTGCATGCATAGGCATGCTTTTCTCCTCTATGGCCAAAATCGTCGTCGCAGACCCGCTACTGGTCGTTGGATACGCTTGCTTGCTTGACGTTGTAGTCACAAAGTCTGCGAAGTCTTGATGTGCAAGATGCGCTGACGCTTGTGTGAGGTAGTCCTCCGGATGGGTAAAGTAGTTGGATGGCTCTCCAGCACTAGTGCACTCTAATTCCAAGTGTTATGTCGAACAGAGTGTAGATGGTAAGCAGATAGAAGTTGCGAGGCAGATTATGATATAGAATTTGGAACACTTGAGCAATTTACAATTAGCGGTAAGTGTGCTTTGATGACAAGTGCCAAAATGATTGAACATATGTATACAAGTGTTGAGTTACGAATGAGGAATATGTCAGAAACCAGGTTGCGCTTCCAACGTGGCCCGAAGGGTCTACTGTGCTCACGGCTATGATTTGTGCAGGTTCTGAGTCTAAGCGTGAGCTTCCTCATCGCCTCACGCTATGTTTCTGGGGGTGAAAGGCATTTGTGAGACAGTCACTTTTGCGAAGGGAATAACGTGATTTTGCATTAGTTTTTGAACATAAACATGATCTAAACATTTGTAGGGCTAGTCATGAGCTCTCCAACGCACCAAACTTTGTACGATTTCAATAACCGTAGCTCCCGCTACGTCACTCAAGGCACAGCACCCCAATCCAGCCGCTCACTCGGCGGCGTGCACCACGTTGCCCGCCGAGGCGCCTTCACACATCAAGGACCCATCAAAATGCCATTCCGGAGGCGCAGATGTCCCTACGCATAGTGGCGGCGCCCTTTGCGCCTCTGGGGTCTGTTTTGATGAGTTAATCATCGAGTTTGGTGATGGGGATGGATGTGGGTCGAAACCTGTTCGCGGACCTGCAGTCGGAATTTTGACGAAGTCCCCGAGTAACAAAATGTACTTCTTAGTTCCGGACGCCGAGCCAGAAGTTTGGCCAAGTCCCTCAGTAACAAAATATACTACTGGCATCCGGCGGATCATTCGCCGGACGCCTCCGCAGCCCTTTCGGAGCAAAATCTCCAGATGGACTTTTGTTACTCGATTAGGTGGATTATCCACCTCCGGTCGAACCCCGGCCGACTCCCAGAGCCGCCGCGCACACCCCAACTTTGGAAGCCCATATCTCCCGCGTTGCTTGTTTGATTCCGGTGAAACAACTTCCACCCGATTCAGCGACTCGTTGTCTTTCAGGGGAAGTCCTCTATTTTAGGATTTGAGCAATCCTCGAGTCGCCAGATCCGTCGACAATGATTTTCCTCTCTGTGGCAGCTCGTCGGCGCCTCCCGGCGTCGCACTTGGGCATGCAGAGGGGCAAATCTTCAACAGTATAGTCGCAGTCGTTGGGTGGATTATCGAGCAATGCATGTGAAGTCACATCGTGGGTGGTCGGATTTGATAAGCCCAGTCGATAAATCAGGGGGCTTTGAGGATTGACGGCGAAGATGCAAGATGCATCTTTACAAATATATCTACGTCTCGATGTGTCGAGAAGTTGACCAAAAGGTCGTGACACTTCTTTCGTGGGTTCTCAAAAGTGGTCAAAGTTATTAGAAGATGCGAGAGGATTTGTCAGAGGGCGAGGGTAGTTGGCCAAATTGTCCTCGACCGTCGAAGTGAAAATCGAGGTCTCATCGCGCCGTTGGCTATTTGTGTGATGAATGGAATGTCCACTCGGAAAGATTAAGGACTCGTGTACGTCTGGTACGTAACACTTTCAGCCTGGATTGCCCGGACAAATTTAGTCGGTGAAAGGGCCTGAAGCAGTGAAATTATTTGGAGAATCATGAAAACCGTCACATCCATGTTACGCTCAGTGTAACATGGGTGGTTCACATGGATGAGGTGCAGAATGGTAGACAATTTGAGGTTTTGAGACAAGTGGATAGAATTTATCATGCAATAAGTGTACTTTGATAAAAGTTGTCAAACAAGTTGAACACATATGTACAATGACAAAAATCACTATGAGGCATGCGTTCGGTCTTCAGGTATTGAGTTGAGCGATGCGTGTGATGTTGCGGCATGAGTAGTCACTTCGAGGAACTCCGTCAAGAAGTCAGGGGGTTTCAAGAATATTGAGGCTCAGTTTGGAAAAAATCTAGTTCCATCAAGGAGTCGACTGAACAGTATTAGAGCATCAATACAGTTCATGACACTACTATTGACCTTTCTAGAAAGTGGTTGAAGTTGTCAGAACCTTCCAAAACGAAAACCTGTAGGTCAGGGAAGGTAGCCAAGATACCCCCGGCCAAATGGCATAAATATCCTGTGGTCGACGCGTAGTGGGCCATGAATGCAAGGACAATCTTGCCCACTCTCAGTGTCTAGGGAATCGTGTATGTTTGGGACAAAACACTACCTCCCCCCCTTTTAGCCATGACATCCCCGCACATAAGTGGATATAGGTTGGTGGCAACAGCAGTAGTCATTGATGAAATTATTTAATTCACAAAGATTGTCGTTAGGCTCCGAGCTGTTGTGGACGGTGTCGTAGCCCTGCCACTTGACCAGACACTCGGTCATTTTCCACAGCGTCAATGTCCAAGGAAGTCTTCAATCACGTACACCATATCCACGTCCACTTGTGCAGGAGGCGGAGGTGCGACGTCTTTGCCAGAGAACTTCTCGCTGTGGTCCGCGTAGTGTTTCAGCTTCCCGAAGTGGAAGAAGTTATGGATCGCCATGCTGTCCGGTAGGCAAAGTCGTGGGACGAGAGGGGTTGGCATTTGCACGATCTCAAATCCTCCAAACCATCAATGTTTGAGCTTTGAAAAGCCCTATCCATGAAGCATAACATTTGCCAAATTGAGCAGGATGTTGCTACCAGCGCTGAACACGTCATCACTACAATGTCGGTCTGCTACTTGACTTAAAGGCAAAGATGGGGGAAAGATTGGACTCAGATAGAAGGATGCCGATGCCATCGGCAAGGTTCCGATTCCAATGCTCAGAGATGCCATTCTGTTGAGGTGTTTAAGGAGTGGATGTCTCCAGCCACTCTCCTTTGGACTCAAAGAGCTGGGTGATGGGTTCAAAAAGCTTACCGTCCCAATCAATGCAAAAGGCACACAGCAGCGATAGCATGCACGTTCAGCTTCAACAAGCGAGGATTCAATTTCCTCACAAACATTGCTCTTCTGGAAAAGAGCAAAGACCTAGCAAAATCAGGAGAAGTTGAGGTGATGCAGAGAGTGTACTGCCCAACATCCACAAGGAAATCATGGAGAAGGGGGCCCATGAATCTAGCATGAATATGGTCAAGGGGGTGAGAGTAAAAAGAGTCAAGTGAGGCAAAAGGGGATTGATGCACTTTGTCCTAGGCATAGTCAAGGCACTCAGAACGGCAAGAGGAATGAAAATTGGACGGTGACAGGCCGATAACGGGTTGAAGACGAAGAATTCTAGTGATGACATCAGTATGAACATGGCCAAGATGGCAATCCTAGAGCTGAGAATGATCAAAAGAGAGGGAGGGTGCGACATGTGTAAGGGAAAAGCTAGCGGAGGAGGCAGAAGGTGTAAGCACAAGCACATGGTAGAGTTTTCCACACTCGACACCAGGCTAGATGACATGACCAGAAGGACAAGGAAATACAGTACGAATAACACAGTTGGTTGGAGAAAAAATCCATACCCTGATCGTCTAAGGAAGTCATTGATAGAAAATTGAGCTCCAAAGAAGGCACATACAAAATTTGAGGCACAAACAGCACACCATGGGACCAACAAAGCAAACAATGCCAATGCCCTAAAGAGGAATTAACTAGCTGGACCTAATGTAAACAAAGCAAACAAAACCTGTGGGGCCCAACTAGACAAGGACCTAGAAGCCACTCGAGATATAAACAGAGGGGAGAATGCCACAGGTTGCAACAAAACCAAGGGATGGGACACACGAGGCACTGGCAACAAGAAAACCGAGAAGAATGACAGACTGCCACTACTTGACCCACAAAACAGATGCCGACAACAACCCAAGGACGTGAGTGGGGGGATCCCCATAAAGGATAGTGTCAGTCTGGCGCGTATGACCTCTGGCTAACAAAGGTGGAGGCGTTGGAGCAGAGACTACTATAGCTGGCACTTATCATTGATTGATGGCTCTGGGGCCGTATTCGAGGACATAGAGGATGGGGAATACCATGGAGGAGCAATGTAGGCCAGCGAAGTCTGCCCAATGTAGACAGGCACTCTGTAAGGAGGCAGCTAGTCCCAGGGGTTTGGGGCTGATGGAGGAGCAAAGGGAATGCTAGGAGTTGAGTAGGCCTAAGTAGAGGAGGTAGCGGGGGACTCAGTGGAGAAAATGGAGCTGGAGCTGGAGGTGGAGGAGGAAGAAGCACCAATAGTGCACGCCTAGTGAGCATGCATGGTGCGTGCAAGGCGCAAGTCATCAGGTGGAGTAGGACAAGTACGTGTGTGATGCTCAAAGGAGCCATAGTTATAGCAGTCCATTGCTTGAGGCACTTAGGATAGCACATTGTATTTTGCCTTTCCCTAGCCCCGTCCACGACCCCGTCCCTGCCCATGGCCTTGAGAGGCAAGGGTAGTGGCAGTGGAGGAATAGGAGGCAAAGGAGGAAGAGGAAAATGCTACAGATGCAGAGGAGAGAGAGAGAGAGAGAGAGAGAGAGAGATAAAAGATGGTAGTAGCTATAGCGGTATCTCCTGCCACTGGTGTACGGTGAAGGTGCTCGTTTAAAAGACTGGTCCACTTGGCGGCAAAACGCTCAGCGGTGAAGTCCCTTAGGGCACCAACACCTGGCGGGGAATTTGGTGGAACTGGGATGCTTGCCTCTGTAGCTCATTAGCATTGACGTTGCGAAGAAGGTGAGACAGCTTGGGAATCAGNAGAGAGAAAGAGAGAGAGAGAGAGAGAGAGAGAGAGAGAGAGAGAGAGATAAAAGATGGTAGTAGCTATAGCGGTATCTCCTGCCACTGGTGTACGGTGAAGGTGCTTGTTTCAAAGAATGGTCCACTTGGCGGCAAGACGCTTAGCGGTGAAGTCCCATAGGGCACCAACACCTGGCGGGGACTTTGGTGGAACTGGGATGCTTGCCTCTCTAGCTCATTAGCATTGACGTTGCGAAGAAGGTGAGACAGCTTGGGAATCAGCCATTGACCATGGTGAGCATACTAGAAAGGTGGCCGGGCCCAGTCCCGCCATGCTTGCGAAGAAGCTTGAGCACTCATGCCGAGTATGCATCAGTCATTTGATCTGCATGCATCAAGATCATGTTGAGATGATTGGTGAGTGCACTTTGGGTCACCTGGCTAGTGATTGTGGTGCGGCAACACAGCATAACATACGCACCAAGTGGATCAGCTAGATGCTGAGTGGCAAGATCGGCATTGTAGGTGCTGACAACATCAATGAGTGTCCCAGACACAGCAATAATGAGGACATGGACGGGCGGACTTAGCAGTGGTAGGTGTGAAGGACGGGATCACTGGGAAGTAGTACTCCCATAGCTATCCCCCCCCCCCAAGCCTAGCCGTTGAGATGCACTCCTCAGGAGGAGGAGGTAAGACCTGTAGCCAAGATAGGGGGGTTGGGATAAGAAGTCACGCTAGCACGGCACAGTAGCATTGATGGTAGCAATAGATGCAATAGCAGGGTTTACAGTAGCAGTGCTAGCAGAAGATGGTGTGGAAGAGGCACCCGCACTAGTGCCAAGATTAGCACTAGGGGGTGGGACAGAAGCAACAGGCAGGAGCTCAAGCACAATGGTGGCTGCCTCATAAGCAAATACAGTACGATTATCATTACCCACCTTGAGGCAAAATTCAGCCTCCTGTTGAGCCTCATGAGAGAGATTAAGCTGGTGATCCACATCTCATATGAATGACTCGTTGTATACAGGCATGGTGCTTTGGAGGGGCCCTGAGGACAGATTTTGGCAGATTTTCTCCTGCTCAATGGGTATGAGAAAACTAGGAATGCCTTAGGCACGCTTAGAGAGTGCTGTAGGACAGCCCAACCCGAGTGAGAAAAGCAAGTCAACAAAGAGAGAAGAAAGGTAGAGCACTAGTAGGAGAGACGCATGCAACCTCAAGGGGAAGAAAAATGGAAGGGAGTGTGTACAAAGGCAAGGAACAACGTCACGGCAACAACTACAATAGGAGAGAGAACTAAGATCGTCAATGCAGGTGGGACCACTAGGATAAGGACACTAGTGGTTGTGTTGCACCCAATTTGGTGAGGACCGTTGCTACAGAGACAACAGCTATGACGAGGCTAGTGGCGGCGGGTGGTGCAGATGCAGAAGATGTGTTAGCTACATCCATAGAGATGTGGATGAGCAAAGTAGTAGCTGATATGGTAGATGCTATGGAGGCTATTGCAAAGACAATAGTGGATGTGGCTGCAGCAATGTGCGTGCCAATATCTGTAACTACAGCAGCAACTAGTCTAGCCATAAATGCAGCCTTGGTGTAGGCCTTTGTTGTACGACCTTTCAACGTGGAGACAAGAGCGCGAAATGCCCAAGTTGTGGCTGTAAATGTGGCACAAGTTGCGGCAGTACTTTCTGTCACAGTCGGGGCACCATGGGTGAGCTTGCGTGTGAGGTTAGAAATATCTTGACAAAGTTTAGTGTATAGATGTGCCGAAGGGACATCTATCTCAATGGTGTTGTGCAGCTGCTGGACCCCCTAGAGTTATCTAGGTGAGAGGGGCTTACAAATTTGAATTGCGTAGTTCACGATGACGATGCTGGGATGTCTCTGGGTACAGGAGCTTTACTACTCAGGACGCAATGCTGACACGCCTAACAATCTTCTTAGTTTTTTCCAAGTAGAACCTCGGCAGGTATCACAAAGTGCGTCAGTATTGTTGTGCGCACCACTGCTGTGGTTCTACTACAGAGGCTAGAGTTGGAGACGAGTTGGCACACGAAAGAATGCCGAAAGGGACGGCTGGTGCTGCTGATGTTGCTATTGCTTGGTTACACAATGCAACCACATTATTAAGCAGGCCGCAACCATGCATTCAGCACTGTTACTGTGGATAACACTATATCAGGATGCTACTACTGCATACATGACACTGACCGTTGCTGCTGCTACAAGGCTGCTTTTTCTATGACTGTCGGGCTGTCACAACGGTTGTTGCTAATGCACGCACTTGCTGCTGCTGCATGCTGCCGATTCTACTATTTGTAATGATGCAGTTGTATGCTGCTGTTACACTGTTGTCGCATATGTTGCTGATACAATGCACTGTTGTTACTTCTGGCTGATGCGGCTGAAGGTTGGTGCTGCTGTGTTGTTGTACCGGTTGTCATTGTCGCAGTCTACTAGTGCTGCAGCACAGTGCTGCCAAAGCTGCTGGCTGCCATTTCAAATAAGGCTGGCTGCTTCTGCTGGCCTTATCTGCTGTTGCTGTTGCTACAATGCGTTGCTGCAGCCGCTGTCCATCTCTTGCTCAATGAAGCGGGTGACGGATGCCACTCCCATAGCGGAAGTTGATGCTGCTCCTCGACAAGGCCACCAAGGACATACAGAAAAGCACTAAGAGGGCACTCGCTGTACTGATTTGTCGTATGTTTCCTAGCACACCTGATTTATATGTTACATTTACACCTTGTTTTCTTCTCAGAAAGGACTTTTTTACCTTGAGCCAATGTATGGCATTTGACATTGTTCTCTTCTTTGGGGGGAGATATTTATGACATGAGACATTACCGTGTCCTTTTTAAAAACGTTTGCACATCTCATAACGGGACACTCATAGATAACAAAATGCGTTTTCTTTCCTTCTTTCTTTCTTTCTTTCTTTCTATTTCTGAAACTAAAATTTGTAAAGTTATCTCCATATGTCTCATTGACATCTTATTTACTTGTTGCATGCGGAAAGAAGAAACCCGTATTCAATTAATGTTTAAATAACATAAAAATGCATCTTATGACGAAGAAGAATAGTACCTTGTAGTCTCAACATTTTTTCTTCGGTTTTTGTAGGCAATCAGAACATTTCATTCAATGTTGACTTGGCCACCCCGAACCCCGGTACATCGATGTGCACCTCGGCACATCAGGGTGATGGGTGGAACATCGGCCACATCGGCCACATCGGCCACATCGGCCACCACGGTACCTCAACATTAGGGGGAAATTTGAAAATGTCCCAATCCATACCACTAAGGGCAACTATACGCGAACTGCTTGGTTTGCAACCCGCATAGACGCGAAGTGCCGAGTCCAGATCGCGACGATGGTAGGCACCTGTTTCGGTTGCCGGTAAATTCTGAATGTCGACTTTGGACTTTCATGTCTAGTTTATGCCTATTTTCAAGACGCAGATGTGCGAGGACCTGCTATCGTTGGAAACCAGTCCCGCATGTACTCTTCTAGCGACCGAGTAAATAGTGATGCTAATCGCTGGCGACCTTTCCATTTATTCGGCAGGCTCCACACAGTTTCTCGGACACACACCCTCATTCGTTCTGTTTAATAGAACAGCACCCGGAGTGTGAGTTGCTGTCGAATGGCGACAGCGACTCACACTAGCACTCGCCACTCTCACTACTTTCTTGCTTCTGATTGGACCGAAGTTTCTGGGATGAATTTCTGGTTCGTCAACTCATGTTGGCATCTATTCGTCAGGTGCCGGACGAATCGATGCTTGTTTTACTGTGCGTTTCTCCACTTTTCAGTTCGTCGGCCGAACATTCACCCCCCATCACATGGACATCCGATGGGATGGCGCTTCCAGAATAGGCCTCTCCGATGAACCAGGAAACGGTACGGCAGGATCCAAGTACGAATCCCGACAAGAGGTAGTCCGCGTAAGGAGGGGGTCCGAACTCGGCATCCGGCAGAAATTTATCCTACCACTAAATGCAAAATAAATAGTTTTATCATTCTAATTTATGCCTGTTTATGACCAATGAAATGATAACTGATTTTATATGTGTTTGAATCATCATATGAGGGGTATATTCTCAACTGTCTGAACACATTGGCAAAACATTCACGTTTTTAGTGCTAGGTGGGTCAGTTTTGCATTACGACTTGTCGACGGCGGTCGATCAATCTACGGCAGTTGATCGACCGATGGCGGTCGATCGATTGACCTGCAACGGCGGTCGAACGATCGACAGTGGTCGAGCGATCGACCACGGTCAAACGATCGACGTGGTCGAACGATCAACGACAGTCGGCCGACAGACGGACAACGGTCGGCCGAAGGACGGCCGACAAACATTGAACGAATGTCATTCGATCAACAGCGGCCGAACAATCGACGGCCAGCGACTAAACGGACTTTTTTGTTTTCACAGTCGGGCTTTTTAAACATCGCAAACCCTTGGCAGCTTTTTCACCAATAACCCGTTGTAAATGCGTTTGAACCTTGAGTTTGAATGGGAAAACTAATTTCAACATAATAATGTTGAAGTCAAATTATGTCAAAGTATGGCAATTTAGATAGTTAAACTGCAACAATCAAAATCGACGAGGTGGCAGCATCCTTCACTTTAATTGGCTGATATTACTTAGTGCCACTTTGTCTCACCATCCATATCTGCCACGTGTAAGATATCTTCGAATGTTTGAAGTTCAAACCCAAG
>SZWC01002191.1:216738-236439 GCA_023375785.1 Penium margaritaceum
AGAGAGAGAGATAGAGAGAGAGAGAGAGAGAGAGGGGGGGGGAAAGAGAGAGAGGGGAGAAGATAGAAGAAGAGATAGTTTGAGAGAGGGGGAGTGAGAAATGGATAGAGAGATAGAAAGAGATCATTCAAGAATGCATCATTTAAGTGCACTAGGTTTTAAGTGCATGGTGTCAAATCGCATTAGAGGAGCATACCAAAAGTTGAGTGCGTGATCGGCCCACCATAGGGCATAAATGATGATGCGAGTGTATTGGGTAGTGAACGAAAAAATATAGTGAAGTCTAAGAAAAAATTGTACAGATATGTCTTTGTTTTCTATGTCACCATGCTCAGTGGACATAAAGGCATGTGTATGGATACGGATAAGGGAGAGAGCGGGAGGGGAGGGGGGACTGAAGGGAATCATGTAAGAGAAAAATGTACTAGACAGTGTACTCACACTCAAGTGCACAATGCAAATGAAAACAGAGTCTTGTACAATAATGTGATAGATTAAACTAAGGAAAACATCTCATTGTACAGAACACATGTTTATGAAAGTGATATACTTACTGCTCGGACAGTGATACTAGACCCCATACTTTTGTCCCATACACTTTTTCCCCTCCTGCCCTCACAAATGATCACTCACACCAAGGAACATATCCAATCATACAATACACATGTGTATGAAAATGATACACTTACTACCTGGACAATAATACACTACCCCATAGACTTGCCCATGACACTTTCCCTCCCTCCCTCCATTACTCCTCCAGAAGTGTATGAGGCAAGTGTGAACATAAATTCTAGTGCAATATTGAAACAATTGTACACTTATGTATCTATTTTCGATACAACCAGGCTCAATGGACATAGAGACAGGTGTGTAGGTAGACATAAGAGGCCAAGGGAGGGGGGCTGAAGGGAGATATGCATTAGACACACTTGTCCCATACACTTTTTCCTCCCTCTCCCCTCCCATTTCCCCTCTCCCCACCAGTGATCACTCACACCAAGGAAAACATTTAATCATACAGTATACATGTATATGAAAATGATGAACCGACTATCTACACAGTGATACGCTACCCCTTACACTTTCCTCTCCTCTCCCCATCGGTAATCACTCACACCAAGGAACATATCCAACTATACAATACAAATGTGTATGAAAATGATACAATTACTACCGAGACAATGATACACTACCCCATACACATTCCCCATATACTTCTCCATCTTCCTCCCCTTTCTCCCCCCATCAGTGATCACTCACACCAATGGACGTGTCGAACTATACAATACAATTGTGTGTGAAAACAATACGCTTGTTCAGGACAGTGATACACTATCCCATACTATTGCCCCATACACTTTCTCCTCCTCCCTCCCACTCCCCCTCTCCCCATCAGTGATCACTCATACCAAGGAACTCATCCAACTATACAATACACGTGAATATGAATATGATACACTGACTGCTCGGACAGTGATACACTACCCCATACACTTGCCCCATACACTTTTCCCTCCTCCCCTTCTCCCCCCTTTTCCCAATCAGTGATCACTCACACTATGGGAATCATCCAAATATACAATGCAAATGTGTCTGAAAACGATACACTTACTACAAGGACAGTGGTACACTACCCCATACTCTTTTCCCTCCTCCTCCCCCCTCTCCAATCACTGATCACTCACACCAATGAACGTGTTCAACGGTTCAATACACATGTTAATGAAAGTGATACACTTACTCAGGACATTGATGCACTACCACATAAACTCTTGCCTCCTCCCTCCCACCTCCCCTCTCCTCATCAGTGGTCACTCACAGCAATGAACTTATCCAACTATACAATGCAATACAGCTATACAATTCAGTGTATATGAAAACAATACACTTACTACTAGGACAGTGATACACTACCCTATACACTTGCCCCATAAAATTTCTCCTCCTCCTCTCCCTCCCCCTACCCCCACTAGGAAACCCCCAAGAAACTACCATGAGAGCACAATTAGGTTTGCACAAAGGTCCACATGTGTATTAATGGACATCAATTAACTATACCTCACATGGTGGGCTCCAAATGCTAGCAGGTGATCGGCCCGCTACTGCTAGGTCCTCCACAAAAGGCATAAAAATGACCCTAGCATAGTGGAAGGGTAGGAGGGAGGTGAATGTCCGCAAGTGGCGGACTAGGTGATCACTCCATTTTTCTTTCCAGGGGAGAGTGCTGGCAGCAGGTGACTACAAGGTCTACATGCGGCATCAAGAATGGCGGCAATGATCTAGAACCAGGATCCATGAACGGCAAGCAGATTCATCGTCATACTTTCACAAGGTTGCTCTGATGCCAGTAAGCTACCACGCTAGACAAACAAGTGACAACTAGGGTAGCACTCTTCACACATGGTGCAAGAGGCGAGTGGAAGCCATGGTTTTGCGAGATTTATAAAAGGACCGAGTCACAAGACACAGAGGTGTTGGACATCAAAACAACGTGGGATGGCAAGCAAGCAAGTAGCGGGCTTGCTATCGCTTGCCCCCTTCAAGCATGGTGGATATGGACCAACACAAAGTCGGTAGCAAGTAGGTTTCGGAGAACACTTAACTATCCACTACAAAGTCAGTATCAAGAATTCACACAATTATGTAGCACACACCTGTGGCTGAATCACAAAGAGAACCAACGATGGTGAGGTCCTTCATCCACTTGTTATGGGACTACCTCGTTATGCAGGTGCATCGAGACGGTGGAGCAGCCAGTGGCATTGTCTCCCTCTAGTCAGTCATCTTCATCATCGAGGTGAGTGTGGAACAAGGCAGGAGGTCACTGTTTGGCACTGACACATAACCACCAGAGAGGTCGGGCTCGACCTTTAGGTGGCAACATGGCATCGCTAGTGTCATGCACAAGCAAGGAGTATGCCCACAGGTGCTTAGATGCTTGCTCTCTCCCTGTACAATTTGTCTTGGTTCTAAGTTCCAAAAGTATCGTCGATGGTGTGTGCGTCAACTGGGGATCTCAGCACAAGTTCCTACTCTTCCCACTCTCCTAACTTGAAAATCCAAGAGTAACTACCATATTGTTCCTTGATTTGTTTTGTTTCTTTCAAAATTTAAATTTATGTGTTCAATGAATTTGAGCACGGTTTTTGATGTTTTAGTTATTTAGGTCGTCCCTCGACTTCTGTTCAATGGAAACGTCTGATCTTAAAAATTGAAGAACCTTGTCAAATCCGTGAGCAGACGAGGATATATCCCCATCGATGGGGCGTCTGAGCGTGGTGGATGTGCAATGAAACCATTTTCTCACTGTCTGACAGGTCTGGCGTGTCCCTTTCGCACGTCAGATTGGCCAGACAGCACATCACTTAGGTGCGTGATAGCGCACCCTGGGTGTGAACCAAGATTTTTCAAACTGTTTTCTGATTTTGGGCTTTTAGAGTTCGGGACATGGATGAATTTGTTTTACGCCCGTTAAAGTAGTTTTTTAGGTGGTACCTAATCAATTCATCTAAAATAGCATATTTTCATAAAAAAAACAAATTGAAAACAAATTGAAATCCAAGATCAGTAGGGTGTATTTTGGTAGTCCAGCAAAGCTCACCGAAGAAACTCCACCTGTCAGAAACTAGTGGAATTTCCTTGTTTTCTGGTTAACTGAGTAACAGGCCTCGATGTGCTGAGGGCCTCTGTTAGTGTGGGGAAGGTCAGAAGTCAGCTTCAGCTGACTGGACTGCGGTGCCATGTCAGCAACAGCAGAGCTAGGTGGCTTCAAGGCATCTTCTTAACCCCCTAGCAATGTTCTTAGCAAGAGTGTAGGTTGTGAAGGACACAGACAGACCACACTGAGAAATATGGGGAGTTGGTAAATACCTATTTAAGAAGTTATTAATACAATGAGCGAGAGGGTAGGATATTCTTTACCTTCTCAATCCAGAAAGCAGGTATGCATCCGCACAAAGATAAAGGCTGGATTTTAGGAAAAATCAAAGAAAACAAGTACAAGCTCCAAAACAACGACATGCTGGATCATGGCAATGGTTGGAGCTACTCGGGTGTCCAATTGAAAAATGGAGAGAAACAGAAGAAACATGAAAAAAAGTTCTACAAAACTGAGGTCAAAAGGAGCATGAGTAATTTTGGAGAGAAAATGAAACTCTGAGCTAAGAAATTGCTATGAAACTTACTAGCCTTGCCACCACTGACACAACAACACAATCCAATCAGCTAACGCACTGGTAAGAAGGCAAGTGCAAGAAGCAACAAAAATTGGGCTAGGGAGACACATAAAGTCTCATAACATTCCTTAGTTTTAGTAATGCAAGGAGATATGGCAACTGACAAGTGCGCGGACATCATTAGGACAATTTGTCCTAAAACCGGCCCAAAAGGACAAGCACGCGGACATGATTAGGACATTGTCCTAAAACCGGCCCAAAATCACTGTTGTGGCCGTAAATGATGTGCACATGCATCCAAACACAACACCAATAAAACCCGAAGATGCATTATGTTGAGCCAGACACTACAACTAGTCACAGATACATAGGTCCGACATCAATCGGAGGACAGACAATGCAAAACAAGAAAATCAAGCTCAACAGCTAGTCTACCGAGAAAAATCTAGTGACCGCAAAAAAGATAAAAAAAAATAAAGCACCCGAGCAAGAACCCGAGACACTGTGGCAGTTTTATGGCAGATGCTGGTGAGTGTGGTCACCACCCGTCAATACTCCGATGCTAGCTTGGTCCACAACAGGGATCTGCACAAGCATGGACACAACCCAGTGGTCATAGTAACCTCCACAAATAGAAGGGGATGTCTCATATCCGATGGTATGCATATCCATACACGTGAAGACTCAACGAGATGCTAAAAAATCCATGTTCACACACACCACTCTCAGTCACTTTGAGGCAAAGGATTCAACCCGACAAAGCAAATGGCCACCATGAACGTTTTGTGCACCGGTGCGATGGTCTGGAAGTCAGTCCGTAGTACATTTTTTCTGACCCGTATGGCAAATATCACCTGTCGCACCACAATCACACACAAAATGATGCTCAACAGCAATGTGCTTTTGCATGCATGGAACACGGTAGATTCCACTGTAACATTAAGGACACTCTTGTTGTCCCATTGCAAAAAAATGCAAGGCATAGACTAACGCAACTCGTAAAACACACGCTGTAGCCACACCGCCTGTGCAGCCTCAACCTCTAGTGTAACATACTCTGCCTCAAATAAGCTATTTGCAATGCAGCCCCGCTTGCCACTTCACCACGACACTGTGGTGCCACCCAGCACGAACATGTAGCCGGTCTGATTGCTCCCATCAGGGCTCCATGCCTAGTCACTATCTGTGCGGTCGTCGACTACCACTAAACACTGCCATTGGAAGCAGAGTTCGAGGTACAGTGTGGAAGTCACGTACCACACCACTTGCATGACTACGTAAAGGGCTCTTGCTTCAAGGACACATCAAGAACTGCATGAGGAGGTTGAGGGCAAAGTCGATGCCGGGTTGTGCCGTCATGGCCAAGTACATAAAAAATACAATAAGGCCAAAGTACAGGGTCACATCCACTGTTTCTCCGAGCTGCACTGGATCATCCACCTTCAGGGTGTCCTGCCTTTCAGGTTTGATGGAGGTGGAGGCTGTGGGAACTGCACCAAGGAGGTCATGAAACCACTCCCCTACAATACGAATGTAATGTGCCTGATGTAACCTTTTTTGTTGCATCAGGCACGTTGCTGACGAGAACGTAAGATCTCCATCCCAAGGAACATAGATGCAGGACCAAGGTCCTTCATCAAAGAAGCTACCTTGGCCTCCTTCACGGCTTCCACCAAAGGAGACACAGTTAGGGTGATCCACATAAACCGGGAAAGCAGTGAAGCTCTTAGATGTCCATTTAAGGAAGAGGGATGGGTTGGCATCACCTTGAACGTAACAGACATGTGTCACTATGTAGGTAATGTCTAGGTTCTAACACTGAGATGACTGCTTCAAGCTGTACAAGGCCTTGTACAAGCGCCAGGCCTTGTCACCAACCATATAGATCTCCTCCTCTAGAGTGCCCTAGATGAACGTGTTGTTCACATCCATGTAGTGCAACTCCCAATCATGACGAGCAACAATACTGAACAAGGCGCGAGCGAATTTTGTACTGCGAACAGGTGCAAACGTGTCCGTGAAATCCACACACTCAACTCATAAGAACCCTTTGGCCGTCAAGCGGGCAATTCAGAATTCTAGTGAAGTTCCAGGTTTCACCTTCTTGCAAAAGACCCACTTAGCCTCTATAGTTTTTTGCCCAGGTGAGAGGTTGACAATCTCATAGACACTGTTCTATGGCTCTTACCTCACCCTCATAAGAAACACACAACTCAATGTCCTCATCCAAGAGTGCCTCCTTCAATGCGCCTTGAGAAGACGCCATCAAGGGAGAGCTCTGGTGGCCAAAACACACTCCTCTAGACTCAATCCAACTATGACAAGATGAGCTACGACATGGCAAGAGGACGAGAACTCACAAGAAATCAACTCTTTGCCAGTAGGACATGCTGGGTGCACCTCACTTTAGTCTACCTGGATATTCAAGCCAAGGACCTTTGTGCCAAGCTCACCACTCAAAACTGTGCAAGTCAGGTGTCGATGCAGGTTTGGCTATGAAGCTGATGGCTGGGCCACAGCCAAAGGGATTGTGGACTCACACAAAAAAGAAAAGGATGCAATAAACTCATCGACAGGTTCTGTCTTACACACATGGGAAGCAAGGGCAGGCATAGGAGAAGGTTGGGTATCAAGTGTGCCAAAGGAGACATGCACTGGCCCAGGATCAGGTGTCCCAAAGGGTACTGACACTGGCATGGGATCAGGTGTGCCAGAGGAGAATGGAACTAACATGAGATCATGTGTGCCAGAGGGGCCTAGCATCGGCACAGGCTCACGTGTGATAGAGGGAGGAGACAAGGCTACTTTATCCATAGCCAAGATGGCCTAATTGTCAGCAGCCGAAGACTCTAGGTGAGGAAGGCTCAGACAGACCCTGCCGCCGGACCAGACTCTCCCACACACCAAGAAACCACACAGGTGGAAAAGTGGCATACAGCAAGCGACTGAATGGTGGACAAGTCATAGTAGGTGAGATCCTCAAAGAAGAAATCATCTCGAGATTTGACAATGCGATGGCGAGTGATGTCCCAAAGGTGCCATGTCTTGGACCGCATGGAGATGCTGAGGAAGGTACACATACAACCCTGAAGTGAGACCTTGGATTTCTGCTGATGCAGGTTGGGGACCCCCAAATGCGAGTGAGATGGGGATCTTTGCGATGGCTAAGGCATAGCTCGTACAGTGTGACATGGTCAAAGAGAGGACCATGCGGCATGTGGTTCTATACCCACATTATGTAGAAAAAACCCTCAAATGCAAAGGAATTTACAAGACCGCACTCAGAAACCATGGCGTGAACCACATCCTCCATGGTGCAATTATAGCACTCAAGTAAAGCTGTGGTATAGCAGGGGCAGAAATCTATTGATGAACAGCATGTCCGTTGAAGAATTTTTCCATCTCGCCTAAGAAACGCCACCACGATCCAAGCAAAATGTGTAAAGGGTGTAATGAGACTCACGCTCAGCCATCATCAACCACAGGTAGACCGCATGGATAACATCTCTTTTTCAGCGGAGGCTATAAATCCACTGCATCTGGATGAATTCATCAGTCAGGGCGAGAACATACGAACCCAGATCTGAGGGGGACTCAAATGGGAGGGGACCGAGGAAGTCCAAGTGGACCAACTCTTGTGGATGCAAGGCACGAGAAGTTGGAGTTTGGATAAGTGCAATGATGTATCTTGTCCTGGGTGTAGAAAAGATCATCGGTCTTGGGCAGATTCTTGAAGGAAGTTGCATCAAGACGGAGGTTTGGATGGGTCCGAATGAGCTTGGAAACAATGTCTGAGCTCACATGATACAGGCGGTGATGTCGCAACCGTATGTGTTCTGGAGAGAGAACACCAGTGACAAACACACGCAAAAAATACGGGGAATGGGATTAGGCACATGGAGTGTACGGAGATACACAATACATGTCATTAATGACTGAGGCACAAGGAACAACAACATGAGTGTTGAGAGCAGTCCATGTGGCAGAGTTAGCAAAGTGCTCAACAGTGAGACCTATCTTGGTGCATGCACGAATAGAGAGCATGCTGAGCTCAAGAGCACAGAAAGATAACACATAGGAAATGTACAAAAGGCCAGACATACCATTAAACAATACCATCTCAACTCCTTGGACGTACAAGAACTAACCAGATTATGTGCAAAAAGACCAGACAGATGCAATGAGACCGAGTACGATGAAGTAACTACGAGGGCAGGTCATGCAATGAGTGGCGTTAGAGTCAATGATCGTGGTGTCACTCAGCTCACTACATGTTTTTGACACGAAATAACAAGCCAACGAACACTCTGCCTCTGCTGGACGCTAAAGTGAGTGCTTGGGACAACAACAAATAGTGCGGATTTGTAACTCATCAAGCGAGTTGGTATCATCAGGTCTATCCACATCACAAGATCACTGAGCTCTCCCAAAATCATCATAAGAGGCAGTAGACATAGTAGAAAAATCTGTCTAGAGATCACCCGGCTGTGAAAACACACTCATACCTCTCGAAGTACTCACGAGGCTCCACAAGTGTGCAATCTCAAGGGTGAAGATCACCGTTGTTGCCTGGTGAAGCAGTTTTTTTTGTTGCAATTGTGGTTGTATCTTGATCCATCTGTGTGTCATTGTTGGAAATCAGCTATGCGTGCCACCAGGACACCGTGCATGATCCTTGGTCAACTAAGGGGTAGCTCGCACTCCGTGTAACTGTGAAAATCACTGTAGTTGTGGCATTGAACAGAACTTCCACTGCCACAGCTTGTATATTGTTCCTTCCACTACTATTCCTGGCCCTTGCTGCTTCTCCTTCTTCTCTTCTTCCCCTATGCGGCTGCTACAATACCCTCAGTCTAGCCACTTAGGGTAGAGGAATAGGAAGAGGAAGTGGTGGATGTGGGGTTGGTGAACTGGGACAGTGGCGTCGAAGGGATCACAGTCACTGGTGCAACAAGTGGATTATGTTGAGCAGCCTCATCAGCCGATGTTGCCTGGAGGAAGTAGCAAGGAGATGAAGAAAGCAATTGTTTTCACTTTGACAACTCAAAGATAGCCAAACGGTCAAAGCTCGTGAAGAGCTTCATGTGGTCCAAGTGTGCCCCCATCATGATGGTGTCAAGTGCTCACTACTGTGTTCCACCACTAGTCTGAAGGTGCATGTAAAGATGTATGACTAGCCTCCAGTGGTCAGCGACAAGCTATGCCAGACCCCGGCTGAGGGAGCGGAACTCACACAGGCGAGCTGCCCTCGTGGTGTGGGTATCCGCAGCAAGCGTTGTCAAGGCCAGCTCCCAATCGTTGCGCGGGTCTGATCCAGTCCTGTTCCTGGTCCTGGTCTCACCAAGGAAGAGACAGAAGTCCACCACAGTCTCCCGTAGCATGGCATAGAGCAGATTGTGTATCCCTCTCACTGTTGTCTGGACCAAGTGAGTACCGCGGGTCTGTTACTAGCTGTGGTATTTAGGCAGACACCCTGAGAGTTGGCCCACACCTGAAACAGTATCTCCAAACAGTCAAAGCCCTTGTCGCTGTCATAGTAAGGTGGATGTGTTGCCAAGCCCTTCTTTCAATGCTTCCTGGGGAGGGCGACCTCAGGCTCAGGAGATAGTAGGCAAAGTACATGGAGACCACCCGTAAGAGACACATCACCAAAAGTGAATGCCGCTGAATGTCGTGGCTGCTCTTGGCAGCGAGAAGGTGATGGAGTGGGATGTTGAGATCCCAAACGGAGCTCACATATGCATTCTTGAAGGATTTTACTATCATACTCACGTGTATCATCCTCTATCTCCTCCCCATCCCAAGTTTCAACCTATGACAAGGGGTGCTTAGGACGCAATACACAGTGTTGAACAGATGACGTAGCTCTAGCGGCTCCTCCAGATATTCATTGTGAGGCTCCTCAGCGCCCCCTTTATCAATTTGTGATCTCTTGCAACACATTAGTCCAACGTTGCTGCTAATGGCCTAGCTCATCCTAAACTCGACGAAGCTCGTCAATCACGTGTGACTGCGACCGTGTGTTCATGACCCCCGAGGAGGAAGAAGAAGAGGGATCTTCCATCCCCTTCTCTTTATCATGGACCAGTGACATGAATGCCGCTCTGTATATGTCTGGATGTGAATATGGTATAAACAGAAAACCAAAAATGTTTCTCAAGGAGTTGAGGTGCTAAGGAAATGATATTATCGACCCAAAAAGACCGATGTGATCACTAATGATGAAGACACCACCAGTTTCTGCCAAGGTTTTCCCCTACTTTGTTTGTCCACGCACACAGACTCCGCGTGGCTGAGAAGGGAGGGGGTGAACTCATCACCCCATCCTCGTAGATGCGCACGTAATGTGCAGCCACTAAGCACCAGTTTTTTAGGTGTGCAACCGATGCTCCACAACACCACTACCAAGCAACTGTGTTACTGCGCAGCATTGTTGCACAATAGCTGTTGTTCAGCTACAGTGCTACACAAGGTGGCAACCGCGGCTGCTGTTGGTGTAGCACTGCTGATGCTACAGCCATTGTTGCTACCGTTGTTCTTCTATAGCCGCTACCACTGTTACGGTGCTGCTACAGTGCTATTGCTATTGTAGTTCTTCTGTTGCCACCTCTGCTGCTACCATTGCACTGCTGTTGCTTGTCCCGGCTCCTACTGCTGCTTGTGCTACACACTGCTACTACCGTTGTGCCACTGCCACTATTCATTGAACAGTGGCAGGTTTTAGGTTTCAGGTTTGATGTCACTGGTGCATGCATTCGTCGCGACCAGCTCTTGCTACAAGCTGCTTCTCCTTCTTTTTTGCCTTGCCCTTTGTCCTGAGCACACAAGCTGCTGCTTCCACCCGGTGTGACCTCTGCCGCTCTGTGTAGCTGCTGCAGCTTGTAGCTACCGCTGGTGCTGCGGGTAAGGCAGTGGTGATGACTCACATCGCCAAGGTTGGTGTTGCAGCCAAATCTAGCGGTCACGTAGTGACGCCGATGCTACTAACATCGGGGCGATGTCACTGCTGCCGATGAGTGTTGCAACAGGTCTGAGGAAACGGATGTTAATGTGCGTCTAACTGTAGCTACCGGTGCGGCGTCTTTTGTGGTATGGCTGGACAATAAGGTTCTTGCTACTCTGATGCCATGAGAGATAGCTGTGCTGCTGCTGCTGCTGCTGCCTTCTTGTCGCTGACGTAGCAATACAGTCATGTCAGTGCATACACTAGCAAGCAAGCAAGTGGAAGAAAGAGCAAGATTTGGGCTAAGAAAACACGCTAGATCTCATAAGCTAAAATAAATTTAGCAATGCAGAGAAAAACAATTGACAACACAACATAAAAACCTACCGCGGCGCATGGTGGATGAAGCATGCGAAGCTTTCAATCTGTTAAAAGACCGGCCCAAAACCATTGTTTTGACCGTATCTCTGTGATGAGGCAACTAATCGCAACACCGTGTGAACCTAGAGATGCAAAAAATCAAGCCAGATGTCACAACGACCAGTCACATGCACGGGCATATTTGATTGGTGGAAACACAATACAAAACAAGCAAATCGGGCTAAAGAGCAAGTCCACCAAGAAAACTCTAGCGACTGTAGAAAATTGCACACCACCAGTGACAGCAAGAAAGCACCCGAGACACTGTGCCAGCTGTCAGGCAGCTAATGATGGGTGTGGCCACCATGCTAATTGAGCATGGTGAAACGAGTGGGAACTCTAGTTTTTTTCTAAACCATCGGACAGAGAAGACCTATTTTTCAGGTGTCGGGTAGGGCATCACCTACGCCCTTGCAGAATGCGTAAAAGGGCCATTTGGCCCTTAAAAAAATAAAGGATAAGAACAAAAGACTTAAACCACCAACAAATAGTTGGCAGTCAAGGTGAGACCCGGGTTCACCCTGGCTGATAGGGGTTACAAGGCTCACCTCCTCTCCCCCACCCATTTTTTTGGCGGTGGGGAGGGTGTGCTCGACCCTCAAAAAACACAAGGAGTGGGGAGAGGGACATCGATGGACGAGCCAATTGACCGACGAAGTCGTCGATCAACGAGGTTGTCGATCCACAAGGTCATTGCCCGAGCCCGTCAACAGGCAGGCTTGAGAGGGCGGAAAGCTGCAGAGCAACTTCCCGCCGGCTCATGAACTCTGACGGCAGCAACTAGCATAGCTACCGTGCAAGCGCCCGTGCCCGTATGGCTTCGTAGCTGCTCTGGCGGTCCTCGAGACAGCAGGTCCACCGGTGCTGCTGCCACTAGTGCTATTGCTACTGCTGTGCTGCGGGTGCAGTTGCTCCTCTGGCTGTTGCTACTAGTGTGACTGCAATTAGTATTGCTTTTGCTTTGAATGCTGCTACAGTTGCTTCTCTAGCTATTGCTCCAAGAGCAGTTGATACTGTTGCTGCTGCTCCTTTTGGTCCTGATTTTGTAGCTGCTACTTCAGTAGCTGCTTCTACTAATGTGGCTAATGCTACTACTGTTGCGGTTGCTAGACAAAGATAAAAAGTAGCCAGAGGGTTGACACCATTGCTGCTGTTGCCGTTGCTGCTTGTTGTGTGGTGGGAGGAAAAGGTCGTGTGTCTCTACAGCTCTGATACCATGAGGGAATGCAGAAAATGATACAAGAAACGTTCTGTTAGTGAAGGCACGCTCGTAGAATACAATGTGACAGTCGGTGCTCTGAAAGGTGGAGAGACACCAAATTTGGCCTTGAAACGTAAAAGTTAAGTTGCCAAAAAAACACACAAATGTGTGGGTATAGTCTCACCAACATGCGTGCAACTTAGCGCACAAGTCCAACCAACCGGTGAAAAATAGACTAACCTAGCTACAAGCTCAAAACAACACCAGATCAAAACCTGATAGGCGTAAGGACTCCTCGGTTGTCCAAATGACAAACAGAAAGAAGCACCAGGCGCTAAAAGATAAATCTATGCAACTGAACCAAGCAAGGATAGTACCACTGAGAAAATGGACCCCAAGAGGTGGTCAATGAGAAAACCCTGGAGAGCACGTTAGGACGCACCATTTGGTGTAGATTCTTTCAAAGTAGCCGTTGAGTGTCCCGCCGTACCGGCGAGCAGTTGCAACAAGTCCAAAGGTCACCGAGACTGACATACGAACAGGAAGAGTGCGAGAACTTTGCTGCTGCTGAATCAGCCATATGATGACAATACCGAAGAGATGGCCAAGGATGTTGAGGAACAGGTAGTCAAGACGGTCAAAGCAGGAGTGTTAGATCTTTTTGACAGACGCAAGTGCGGGTGCACTAACAGAGCTGCTGTGGAACTTACGTCACGCGCCTAGCCAACGGGCCCTGTCCAGGATCGAATGCAAAAGAAGAAATTGGGAGGCGCAAGCCTCCTTGCTGTGATTCCAGTAGGTGGTGATGCCTACTAGAATAAACAGGTTGACATGCAAGTGGCGGGTGCCATGTGCGCAGCCATGGAACGGAGCAAGCTGGGCTCATAGATGAGTAGAGTCAGAGCAAGACAGAAAGAATTTTCTGAGCAACAGGGTAGTAAGGTGATACGTGAAGGTTGACCGAGCCACCCACGCAAGTCAATCAACGTATTGCCCAGACACCATCCAGAGAATGAATCTGACCAAAAAGCAAGCAAGCTTCCGGTGGTTTCTCACACGCTAGGATAACATGGTCATGTAGTCCCAAGGGATCAACAATCGAGCATCACCCGTTCATCACATGCATGACTAAATAACTCTAAACCACATTGACCACGAGCGTACGTGGATGCATGCTTCACTCTACTATGTGTGCTCCATGTCATGCTACGAACACACCTAGCATGTTTAACTGATAGCTACAATCAAGCTCTCAGACATTTCTAGAATGGGTGCTGTGGCTGCCAATTTTGCACTTGGGAGATGAACCAGCATTGTGTGCTCCATTATGTGTACGTCAATGTGGCACCCGGGAGCTTTGATCCAGATCAACTTCTAGTCCTACGGATGTGTCCGTCAGGGCACATCCGTAAATGTGAACAACAACCCTGAACAGGGCACGAGTGGTAGTCATACGGCCAACATGTGCAAACATGTCAGTAAAATCCACACCCTCGATCTGTGAGAACTCCTCGGCCGTCAAGCAGGCCTTATAATGATCTAGTGTGCTGTTAGGTTGCACCTTCTTGTGAAAGACCCACTTGACTTGTACAACCTTCTGCCAAGGCGGGAGGTTGACAAGCTCATAGGCACCGTTCTCACGGATGGCTCTTAGCTCATTCTCAAAAGCAGCACACCATTGCTCTCCATTGTCAGCAGAGAGTGCCTACTTCAACATGCCTGGATCAAGCGTCGTCGAGGGAGAACTCAAGGTGGCCAGAACGCACGCCTCCTAACCCAGCATGACCACAACCAATTCCGCTACGGCATCGCAAGCGACCGAGAACTCACGGAAGACCGACTTGTGGCCGACAACACATGTTAGATGCACCTTAGTGTAGACTGCCCGGACACTCAGGCTAAGGGTCTTTGTGCCAGGCTCGCCACATTGAACACTTCCAGTCGGGCGTCTAGGTGTCAAGTCATCAGTCCAGTCAGTCTTAGAGGCCAATGGGCGGAGATGACCACCGGGCTCGCGGGAGTAACCCGATGCTGTGGCGCTCACCGTAGGCTGTGGAGAAGGCTGCTCGGCCACATCCACAGGGGGAATAGGTGCATGAACGCGAGTGGGTGTGACTAGAGAGTTTGTCACTGGCGCGGATTCATACATGCTGGAGGGGACTAGCAATGGCAAAGGATCAAGTGTGCCAGAGGGGACTGAGGCTCGTAAGGGATCAGGTGCGCAAGAGGAGACCAACACTGGCATGGGATCAGGTGTGCCAGAGGGGACCGACACTGGCACGGGATCAGGTGTGCCAGAGGGGACCGACACTTGTATGGGATCAGGTGTGCCAGATCGGTTTGAAGAGGCTACTAGATCCACAGCCACAATGGCTTGATTGTCAGCAGTCAGAGACCGGACCGTAGGTGAGGAGGCCCGGACGGAACCATCTGCATAATGAGACTTCCCCATCCGCTGGGAAGCCACACAGGTAGGAATGTGGTCAGCTACCAGTGACAGAAATTTGGATAGGTCACGGTAGGTGAGAGCCTCAAAGAAGAGAGCATCACAAAACTCCACGATGCAATGGCGAGCAGGGTCGTAAAAGTAATATGCCTTTGACTGTGGAGGGATGCCAAGGAAGGTACACATGTGACCCCGAGATGAGACCTTAGACCACTGTTGGTCCTCGTTGTACCAGACGCAACCGAGGGACCCCCTAAACATGCGCAAGACAGAGATCGGCACGATGGCCAAACCACAGCTCCTACGGCATGATATGGTGCAGAAGCAGACCATGAGGCAAGCAATTCTAGACCTACATCAGGTAGGAGAAGCCCTCAAAGGCAATGGACTCCAGATTACCGTACTCAGACCGCATTATGCAAACAACATCCTCCATGGTGCAGTTCCACCTCTCAGAAACACTATGCTGCTATGGTGTAGCTGGGACGGAAAGCTGGTGAAAGACGCCGTGCTCAACAAAGCAAGCATCCATCTTGTCTAAGAACTCACCACCATGATCCAAGCGGAACGGGTGTAGGGTGTGACGAGACCGACTCTCCGCCATCACTAGCCATAGGCGGACCGCCAGGGCGGCATTGCTCTTGTGGCGGAGGCTTTAGATCCAGCGCACCTAGGTGAAGTCATCGGTCAGGGTGAGGTCATATTGACCCCGATTTGACAGGGACTCGACTGGGAGAGGACCGAGAAGGTCCAAGTGGACGCAGTGCCCGGGAGGAGGAGTCAGGGTAAGAGAGGCGATGCATCTTACCCTGGTCGCAAAGAAGGTCATCGATCTTGGGTAGCTTCTCAAAGGAAGCCGCCTCAAGACCAAGGCCTAGCTGAGTTTGAATGCGCTTGGACACAGTGTTTGAGCTCACATGGCAGAGGCAATGATGTAACAAGCGTTGGTGCTCAAGAGAGAGAACACTAGTGAAAAAACACCCGTGCACAAGACAGAGGGGGAGAGGAAACACATGGGATGCAACGACAGACATGATAGAGGTCATCAACAACGGATGCACAAAGCACGATGGCACGTGTGTCTAGAGCAGTCACTATGGCATAGTCAGCAGAGTGCTCAACAATGAGACCCATCCTAGTGCATGCACGAACAGAGAGGAGGTTGAGCTCAAGAGCAGAAACAAAGGGCACATCAAAATTGTACAAGGGGCCAAATGAACCATCAAACCGCACAACCCCAACTCCCTGCACAGGCAACGACTGACAAGACCCTATGCGAACGGACCGGACGGATGTAACCGGACCGAGAACAATGAAGTCACTATGACTACAAGTCATGTGATGGATGACACCACAGTCAATGATCTAGGTGCCACTCAACTCATGACTGGTCGTTGACACTGAGCAACATGCCACATAACACTGCCTTTATTGAACGTATAGGAGATGACCCAAGACAACGACGAATAGCACCAATTTGCAACTTGTCAAGCCAGTCGGTACAGTGACATCCATCCTCATCACAGGCCAAATGATCTCCCCCACAAGCATCGTCATGAATAACAAACACAGTAAGACAAATTGTCTTAGGACCACTTGGTTGTGACAATACACTCACACCTCCCTGTGTAAGAAGCGACAGTAGCTGACGAAGCTCCGCAATCGTGAAATCCCGAGGGTCCACATCACCGCTTCTGCCTGATGAAACGGATACGTCTGCTATAGTGGTGGTCGCAGCGCGTCTCGTCTCTGTGTCACTGGATGGAATCCACTACACGTGCGCCACCTAAAAGCCGCACATGATCCGGGGCCAATCAAGGGGCCACTCACACTACGTGAAGCGGTGCGCACTTCCACAGTTGTAGCAGTGGACAAAACGTCCACAACCACTACTCGCTAGCTGATGTTGTTGCTTCTTCTATTGTTGTTCCTTCCCACATCGCCTTTTCCCCTTCTTCTCTTATAAGGCCGCTGCAATTCCCTGGGTGTGGCCACTCGGGGTAGAGGAGGAGGAGGAGGAAGCAGTGGAGATAGGACTAGTGAACTGAGACAGAGGCATACGAGGGGTTATACTCGATGCTATGAAATGTGGACTCTGCTATTGGACGATAGTAGCCTCGTGAGCCGATGTGGCCTGGAGGAAGTAGCTATCGGCCCAAAGAAGCAGCTGTAAGAACTCAGACAACTCGGAGAGGGCCACACGGGCGAAGCCCGTAAAGAGCTTCACGTGGTCCAAGTGTCCCCCCATCATGATGTTGTCGAGTGCCCACAGCTACGTCCCGCCATCAGTCCTCGGGCGCATGTAGAGGTGCATCACTTGCCTCCAGTAGTTAGCTGCAAGCTTCGTGGGAACCTAATGGAGGGAGTGAAACTCAAACAGTTGGACCACCCTTGTGGCATGGGTCTTCGCAGCGAGAAGTGTCAAGGCCAACTCCCAACCATGGCGCGGATATACTCCAGTCTCCGTCCTGGTCTCACCCAAGAAAGGGGCAAAATTCAATCACAGTCTCCCGAGTCATGGTGTAGAGTAGACCGTGTATCGTTCTCATTGTTGTCTGCACCTGGTGAGCATCACGGGTCTAGTACTTGCTTTGGTAGGACGGCCAGACGCCCTCAGAATCGGCACACACCTGAAACAAGGTCTCCCAGCAATCAAAGCCCTCGTCGGCATCGTAACAGGGAAGTCTTAAAGTCCTTCAATTCCTGCTCTAAAGGGAGGGCGACCTCAGGCTGGAAAGATGGTGGACAGGGTATCGCGAGACCACCAGTGAGAAACATGCCACCAAAAGTGAACATTGCTGAACAACGTGCCTGATAGTGACAACGAGAAGCTGGCAGAGTGAGAGGTTGTAACCCCAGACGTTGCTCATGAATGCGCTCCTCAAGGAGACAAACATTGTCCTCACGCATGTCATCCTCTATCTCCTCCTCATCCCCAGTGTCAACCTGTGATGAGGGGTGCTCAGGTCGCGACGCTGTGTAGGTTGTAGACTACTGAACATATGGTGCAACTCCAGTAGATCCTCCTAGTGGCTGATGTGAGGCCCCCAAACGACCTCACAGTAGCTCCGCAATCTCTTGCAACGCGTCAGTCTACCGCTGCTGCTACTGCCGACGCATCTCATCCTACGTCTGGCGAAGCTCGTCGATCGCAAGTGATTGTGACCTTGGACTCATGATTCCCGAAGAGGAGGAAGAGGAGGGGTATCCTGGCCCTTTGCCCTTGTCACGCACCGGCGCCATCGTAGTGCCCAATATGGGGCCAGGCATAAGGATGCTCCGAACAAGGAACCTGCAGTGTTTCTCGAGTTGAAACGTTGAAGAAAACAGATAATGACTGTGCATGGAGCCTTGATGGGCGCAGTCGGATAGGCTACGTGTTCCTACTCGATGGCACTATTGTGTCATTGCGTAACGTCTATTTCGTGGATTGTGAAAGTTTGTGCCTTTCGTCATTCTGCACTGTGAAAACTAGAGTACTCTTGCAAATACAGAGAACTCTGGTGTGTTTCATGCACACACAAAGCACACTGCTATTGAGCGTCACTTTTTGTGTGATCTTGTGGAGCGACAGGTGATCTGTGTCATCTCGGTCAGCACTGACATGCAGCGCTCTGACTTCCTGACCAAGGCATTGGCACACGGAAAGTTCATGGTGACCATTTGTTCTGTTAGACTTCGCCCCTTGCCTGTGAGTGGCTGAGAGTGGGGTGTCTGAGCATGGACCATTGAGCATTTCATTGCGCACTTGTGTCGTTCTCCACGAGTGTGCACATGCGTACCATTGGGTCATGGGGGAGTGTTGTGATTTGAGTCGTTTCGTCTGTTTGTATAGCTTACTATGACCATTCAGTCATGTCCATCCTCGTGTAGATTCCTGATGCAGACCCAAGTGGCGTCAGAGCACCGACACGTGGTGGATCCACTCACCAGCAGCTGCCAAACAGTTGCCACGACGTCCCGAGTGCTTGCTGGGGTGCTCTGCAGCTTTTCTACAGTCGATGAAGTTTTCTCAGTGGACTAGCTCTCGAACCCTGTTTGCATGTTTTGCATTTTCTGTCGACCAATTGATGTCGGACTTGTGCCTGTGGCCAGTCGTAGCGTCCAGCTCAACATTTTGCATCTCAGGCTCATACGATGTTGCGTTTAAGTGACTCTCCGCAGAGTTACGGCCAAAATAGTGGTTTTGGGCCTGTTTTAAGAAAAACTAACAATGATGTGTGTGTCAGATCGCCATGCGTCACGGTAGGTATGTATGTTGTGTGCTTGTCGGAAATCATTTCTCTTTGCATTACTAAGCTATTGGAGCTTATGAGACTTTGCGCGTCTCGCTAGTCTCACCCTTGCTGTTTCTTGCTCCTGCTCGCTTGCTACTACGCCAGCTGACTGGACAGTGTCACCACGTCAACAATAGCAAGACTAGGAAGTTTCCTAGTAGTTTCTCACAATCACCCAGAGTGACTGTGCAGGGGGTGGGAAGGGGGGGAAGGGAGAGGGGGGGGGGGGGGGGGGG
>SZWC01002192.1:27784-51469 GCA_023375785.1 Penium margaritaceum
CTTGCTAGGGGTTGGAATGGAAGGTCACCTTAGCCAAGGTACAATGACGGACGTGTCGAGGCCTCCACTGTATGCAAGCACCACCTTGTTCAGCTTTCCTCGCAGGCCCGCCTTTGGCGCCTCGGTGGCTGCAGCCACAACAAGCAACCGGAGAAACGACGAGCACATGGTAGAGAGGACGAAGATGAACACAGCGGGAAGCATGATCGAGCCGCAGTCAAAACAGCCATAGCGATAGACGCGGTCGCATTGGTCAGATTGAGCTGATCAGGGGTGGGAAGGCCTTAGTAGACATGCTATGCTTCACCGCAACAGCTTGGACGCCGGACCAACTGTCAGAACGACGCACAATGGCATATTCTTCTCTTTTCAGATTTCTACGTCGAGGCCATGAACCAGAACATTGGCAAGAGAAGCTTCCCCTTCACGTGCACAGAGCGTTCGGACCAGGAAAGACGGCTACGCCGCAGGGCATGGGATCCGACACTTGCATTGAGAGTGCACAAACGGGGTGTAATTGCCACAAAGTCTGTTATAGGCGCTTCACAAAAGTTTTTCGACTGTTCGCTGCAATGGCCGACATGCGATGGCTGAAACCCCGTGGCTAAAATGCCACGGCTGAAATGCCACGGCTGAAATGCCACGGCTGGAATGCCATGGCTGGAATGCCATGGCTGAAATGCAATGGCTGAGGAGCAATGGCTGTAGATCAGGTGCAAGAAAGGAACGGACCTTCCACGCTTGTGGCCATGGCAGTGGCGTCCGAAGAGGATGCGCTGGCACGGGCCCGCACGGCTGCTCGACGCTGTTCGCGTTGACTGGATTTTGCTGAAACCTGCCACGCCCAGTTCAACAGGCAGCAGCAGAGCAAATGAATGCACGACTCGGATTTTACATTAACGACATCAGACTTCAGTAATTGATCAGGCTATCTGGGGACGCCAGAAAGCAATTGGAGATGAAAGGGCAGATATGAAGGAAGTTCTATTTTGTTTCATGTTCGAAAGGAAAGGAGGTGCACATGGATGCGAAGGATCTGCCTTGCCCGAGGTTGCAGCGATGTGCAACTGGACGTCAACGCAGCCCGCATTTGATCCAAGCATGCATTTTAGAGCCTGCTCTGGCCAGTGGCCTCCTGTTTTGACCAAATTAATTTTGTGCTGGGCACAGAGCCCAGACAGACAGCAGCCGTCCCTCATGCCGGGTGCATTGGCGTGGTTGCCTTGCCGTGATCAATGGCAGACTAAGAGGGGTGTGGTGGTGGGGAAAAGGAAATTCAAGGGGGCAAGAGTCACCGATGACCCAGTGTCAACATGCAGGCAAGCAGGCGATGGTCCCCGGCCACGCAGCCGGAGATAGAGCACTATGCATAAACCCCGAGGCATTCGGCGGAAGACTTTGCCTTTCGTCTCCTTGTTCAAGAGCCATCGAACCACCCAGCTGAAGGTGGTACAATTTCTGCAGTCTTGAGCCGCGACAGGCTGGAAGTTGGCACGGCTCCCGGAGGGGACCCTGCAAATTTTCCAAACTATTATTTTCATGTGAGCAAACTCTGAAAGCTGGTCAATCGTGACGGTGTTCGCTCCGTGCCATGTCATCGCAAGTGCCGCGTCCCACAAGTTGCTGGTGGCAATGCAGGACACTGAACTGCTCCAGGCCGACACAGCGGGTTAGCTTGATCGAGAGGCGCACGCAGAGGAGGCCAGTCGTCGAAGTATCTGACATACGCCGTGAATGGACGGAGCAGAGGGCCACGCACCTGCAACCTGAGGCCTGGCAAGGACGACGAGCTGCTGAGCTGCTGTTGCTGCTGCGTTTGATGTTTGGTGGTTGACTGCGAAACAGCCTGTAGAGCGAGATGGATCTGCTGGCCAGTAGCAACGGTGTGGAGTGCCATTTTATACACGCGGGTAAGGGGCTTGGACACTATCTGAACTGAATCCCGCACGTTTGTCGGATTGCTGCGGAGAAAGGGAGACTGATCACGCCGGCGAGCAAAGAGAGGAACAGCGTGAGCTGGATTGGCGGCTAAGGCACGATTGGAGGACGGGTGCGCCGCAAAGTGCCCGGAATGGTCAGCCAGCCCCAGAGGGAGACCCGGCTGCTGTCGCCGATGCGGAAGCGGCGGGAAGAAAGATCTCGCCCAGTAGGTCCCTGCTGCGACTTTTGAGGAGCCAGTCGAGGGGGGCCAGCAGGCGCTCTCTCAGGACGACGTTGCGCGCGGTCGCAGGCGACCATCGACTGTGGCTGCACAGCACCGCAGCAGACGGCCGTCTCTCCTCCCGTCTGTCGAGCTGCGCAAGCGGCGGAGGGCAGAGCGAATGGCAGCTGGGCACAGCGCCACACTGGCTCCAGCGGCCGTGGTGAGAGCCTCCATCGGCAGTCACGGCCAACGCTTTTTGGGGTTCGCGAAGGAAAATCAGTCCAGAACGGCCGCCAAGCTGTCGGCCTGGGCAGCTTTTCGGTTCAAAAGCCGAAGCGGATGACGTTGCAGGCTCCCCACCGCCCTGGCGACTCCCGTGGGTGTGAGCGAACCTGTCGTCGGTCGACTTTGGCTGCATGGCACCAATCGTCCTCTCGCGGGAGAAGCCAAACCAACACAACCACTCGCCATCAACCACATGGCAGGTTGCTACCATCTTGGGAAAACTCGATTGTATGAACACGTCCTCGACGGGTATTACCTAGTCACCAATAACAGCAGGGCGTTAAGTCCAAAGGACCCGGGTGCGAGATGAACCAAGAACCATAATTCCATTCAGAATTCCATAATTTATAATTTTTCACCTAAATTTAAATTTTATGGTGAATATTTTACACATTTTATGTTGGTATAATCGCTTTCAAAGTATTTCCATATGAACTTAACATAAAAAATTGCCACCACTTTGATCAAGATGCACATTATTTAACCTATTAAATTCATTCAGCGCAGTCAAATAATAAAAAATCTTTCATTTTAACCGCATGGTTTTCTTTCTTCGCCATCACATCCACTGTGCACCTCAAATCACAATGTTCCAAATGTATCAATGCCAACTTCCTGAAACACGCATCAAAAATGATGTGTGTGTTGTTGCAAGCACGCGAGAATAAGGTAAAATTTCATTATTTGATCTGGGTTCGGGGGGGGGGGGGGGGGGATTGAAATAAATAAAGAGTCTTTGTAACACGGTCAACAAGCATGGGGACCTTTGCAGCCTTTTGGATGGACGTACTTGAACACGCCCACTTACTACAGGTGTGAATGAAAACTTTACTCTTTTATCCGTTAAGGAGGACTTCAACGCCAACCTGGAGTGCTGGAAATATTAGCGTTGTTTCCTCTAAGGACTTGTCGTTGCAAACGTATCGGTCTCTGAGTTACCACTTGTAACATTGTAATGTGGAGGATACGACGGACAAAAGCGCACCGCCATGGCGCATCTTGTTACATCACAAGAAAGGCGGGGATTCTTTTGTGGCAAACGGGATTCGGTTTTTTACACCAAGTTAACACCAGAATTAACTACGTATACCTCGAGGAAGATTGACCCATAAGAAAGAGGAGATGGCTTTTAAATGGTTGCTTAGGAAACATTCCTATCTGTTCCTATAGTGGAAACCTGACTCCAACCACACCCATGGTTATACAAGACATGTGCACAGAGCGATTAAAGTCGCACCACACGCTCTTCTCATACGGGTGTTGCTCCGTTGCAAGAATGCAATCAAGCAACGACCCCTTTTCCTTCTCTATTGAAGTGCAAAGCCATTGATCAGGTTTAGGGGTTTCGATGTATCACGATGGCTGAGCCCATCCAAAACATTAAGGGCAGACTCGTTGGATGCCCCTACTATGTACTAAGAAGGTGCCACGGACCTTCCTATCTGCGTAGTCGCTGCTGTGGCAATGCACTCCAGTGAGCTAAAGCACCAACATGCAAGACAGGTGCAAGAACAACAACGTCTAGCTATGATACATGCTTGTAATCTCATACGTCTCAAGAGATTTAACGCGCAAAGAGCAATAATAGCCGTCGAGCTCACAGAAGAGATACGTGCAGCGGCACACGGTGGGTGACACACACGGTAGGGCTAGTCTTCCCCAGATCCAAGTGCAAAACCAAGGTTTCCGGCCGAAGCTCCGTGCACAAGTAGTTGAACGCAGAGCGATCCCCATCTACACATACAGAGTCTTCATCCGGATCTAGCAACTACATACATGCATGGGTCCAACACTAAGTAGTTGACAGACAATCCAAAACGTGTATTCAGTCCCAATGCCAATCCATGGAGAAAACTGTAGAGGTGGCAGAAGAAGTGGAGAGTGCCCCACTGACCTTCCACGATGTTGGCATCAACCCTGTACTTGCTAACGGTGCATAGTTGTACACAATTGTGAAAAGTTGTACCTTTTTCGTGAAGGTGCATGGGCTTTTGCTGAGGTCTATGGAGTTGTATCGAGTTACGCGATGTCGTGTGCAACTGTACAAAGATCAATTGAGTTGTACGGATCAGTACGAAGCTGTACATGGTAACACGTGTTGAACAAAGCTCTCTATCTTTGTATGGTGTAAACTACAATCAAACAGAATCTTATACAGTTGTGCAAGACTCAAAGAGTCATGCAGGGTTGTATGGAGTTGTGTGGAGATATGTAGAGTTGCACGAAATTATAGAAATTTGCATTCCTAGAGAGGAGTATGGAGTTATACTAAGTTATACGGAGTTGTACTGGGCTGAACTTGGTTCAACAGAGGCGGAGGGTGTTGTACGGGGTTTGAGGAAGTTGTACACGGCTATGCAAAATCGCACGGTCTTTTGGGGAGTTGTAGGAAGTTGTGCCAAACTGTACATTGTTGTACAAATTGTTGCACACGTGAACAAGGTTGTACAAAGTTGTAAAGTTTTTTACAAGACCGACGACGTTGAATGAAGACGTGCGGAGTACAACAAGTTCACACAACCATAGAGTGTTGTACAAAGTCGTATAGAGCTGTCCGGAGTTTCACAGAGCTACATAGAGTTGTAAAAAGTTGTACGGAGTTCTGTAGTGAAGTACGGAGATTTATAGAGTCTTGCGGATTTCTATATAACCATACTTGGTCTTGTATATTTCTGTTGGAATTGTACAAACTTGTTTGGATTTGTAATGGGATGTATGGAGTTGTACAAAGTATTGTGGAGCTGCGTGAAGTTGTACGTAGGTGTACATAGTAAAATGGATGAAAACAGAGTTGTATAGAGTTCCATGGAGTTCGAAGGAGATTAACTGATTTGTATGGAGTTTTAGGGGATAGTACAGGCTTGCATGGAGTTGTATAGGGTTGTACGGAGTTTTATGAACTTAAACAGAGCAGGACAACGTAGCATGGATTTAAGCAGAGGTGTGATGAGTTTTACGGAGATTTACAAATTCAATGAAAGTTACATCGACATGCACGGGTTTTCTAAGAAATGTATTGTGTCCGTATGTAGTTGCACTCAGTACTAAGGAGTTGTACAAAGTTTGACATGAATGTTCAAAGTTGCACGGAGTTTCGTATAGTTGTGCGGAGTTCTTATGGTGTCGTACGGAGTTCTCCGTAGTCAAACAAACAAGAATGAATGTTTCTGGAGTGGTACATTGTTGTACATGGCTATGGTGTTTCGTGGAGTACAACAGAAGTTTGTGATTGTACTGATTTTCAAAAATTTATATGGAAATGTATGTACATTGACGCAGCTGTACCAAGGTGTATGAATCTTGTTGGGATTGTATGATTTTGTGAGAAGTTGGGCACATATGTGTCGAGTTAAACGGAGGAGTGTGGAGTTGGACAGAGCTGAAAATGTTTTACAATGTTGTACAAAGTACTGTAGAGGAGAGGTCTACTAAGTTTTACGAGACTGTAAAGAGAGATTCAGAGTTATACGGGGTTGGGGGGTTTATATGCAGTTGTACACAGTTGTACAAGTTGAACGGATCACTACAGAGCTTTATACGTTTGTATAGAGTTATACAGGATTATATCAAGTCGTATGGATTATTAATGAGTTATATAGAGATGGACGAAGGTGTTTGGGGTTACACTGAGCTATACAGAGGTGTATGGAGTTGTATGAAGGAATTCAGAGTTGAATGGAGTTTCATGTAGTTGTCTAGATTTTGAGTTGTACGTAACTGTATGGAGTTTCACACGCTTATATAGCGTGAGATGGAATTGTGTGGAGTTGGAAGGATGTACACAAGGCTATAAAGCATTGCATGTAGTTGTACAAAGTAGTACAAAATATTAGGAGCTATATGGATTTCAAGGAACTGTACAGAGATTTACAGAATTGTATGGATTTGTACAAAGTTGTACGGAATTATACATAGCTAGGCAGGGTTCTGCACAGTTTTACGGAGCTATAAAACATTGTATGCAGTTGTAAAGAGTGTACTGGAATTGCACAATTTGTTATGGAACAGTAGGGACTTAGAGTGAAGTTATACTAATTCCCACAAAGTTGAACAAAACTATTTAGGGTCGAACAACATTTCATTGAGTTGTACATACTCGTAGGGAGTTGTACACGTCTCCATCAAGTTATAGAGGTTTGGACAGATATATACGGGGTTGTGCTCACTTGTATGGGTTCATGTGGTGTAAAAGGAGGTTTGTGGAGTTATTGGAGTTGTAAAGAGTTTTGCAAAGTTTTCTGGAGTTGTTTTGTGGTTGCACGGGGATGAAAGCATGCGTACAAAGTTGTAACGAGGTGTATGGAGTTGTGCAGAGTTAAGAAGGTGTACGTTAATGTATATCGTTGTAAGGAGTTCTAAGTCCACAGTAGAGTTTTATGGATTCACACGCAGTTCTTCGTAGGTTTGAAGAGTTGTACACACTTGTATGCAAGTACAAAAATACTACGAGGTTTATACAAGCGTATAGGTTTGTGTCGAGGTTTACAGAGTTTTACAATGTTGTCTAAGGTTTTACGGAATTTTCTAATTGTATATAGGTGTATGAAATTGATCAGAGTTTTACGGTGTTTTATAGGGTTTTATATACCGAACAAAGATTTACAGAGTTGTATGGTGTTCAACCGAGTTACATCAATTCATGTAGATTTTTACAGAGTCTCACGTTGGTGTATATACTTGTATGAAGTTGTGCCGAGCTAGACAGAGTTTTACAAAGTAATAGAGAGCTGTATGGGGGTTTAGGAAGTCATACAACGCTGCACGAAGTTGTACCCAACTGTATGTATCTGGTTTTGTACCAAGTTCGACAGGGTCGTATATATTGCACAAAAGTGTACAAAGTTGTATAGAGGTGTGCGATGCTATATAGAAATGTCTAAGTTTAACGGGATTTTGTAGAATTGTTTGGAGTCAAATATAGATATACCAAGTTGTATGGACTCGTAAGGATTCATGAAGAGGTTTTATATAGTTTTATGGGGTCATGTGAATTTTCGTGGATTTTTAGAAAGTTTTAATTGGTACTATAGAGATTTATGGAATGCCACATATTCATAAGGATCTATGCAGAGATGTACATTGTTGTATGGAGTTGTACGTAGTTGTGAAAATTTGTAATGAGTTTCATTGAGTGTTTTGGAGTCATACGGAGTTTTACTAAGCAGTACATAATTATACGAAGACGGGGAGATGTGTACAAAGTTGGACGGGGAGTATGGAGGTGTACAAAGTTAAGCAAAATTGTATTGAGTTGAACTAAGTTGTGGAGAGTTTTGGGGTAGTATAGTATGGAGCTGCCTAAAGTTGCATGGGATTACAAGTTGTGTGGAATGAAGTGGGGTTTTACGGCATTGAACGGAGTTGTGTAGAACTCTAAAGAGTTGTTTGGGGGTTGAACATAGTTGTACAGAGTAGTGAAAACTATACAGGCTTTTACACGGTTGTATGGAGTTGTTAAAATTTCTCAACATGTTAACATTGTTCTATAGAGTTATATAAAGGTGTATGAATCTTTACGAAAGATTATCGTTTATACATGTTGGGTGAAGTTATGCAGTATTGTACAATGTTGTACACAGGCATACAAACTTGGATGGGGTTGTACACAATTGTATAACAATGTTTAGATGCATACACGGTTATAACAATGTTTAGATTCAAACACGATTATATGAAGTTTTACGAAGGTGTACAATGATTGAAAAAGTTCTACGGAGTTACGCCAAGCTTTGTAGAGTTGGATGGAATCGCACAAAGTTGCAAGGAGTTTTACAAAGCTTGACAGAGCTTGAAGGAATTTTTGAAAGAGTTGGAGTTCTATTTTATTTCATGGAGTTGTACTCATTTATATGGATATGTAAGGATATGTACCAAGTTTTACAGACTTATATGCCATAGTACAAAGTTGTATGCAATGGTAGGAGTTGAATGGACTTATAGGAGCAAAGTTGTTCAGGGCTGTATAGAGTTTGACGGAGTTGTATAGAGTTGAAGGGAGTTGTTTAAATTTGTATAGAGTTGCATGGGATTGTACAAATACATAAAAAACTGAACTCCATTATCAAGAGTTCTATGAAAGTCATGCAGTTATATGGAGTTTTGTGGATTTGTAAATATTTACATAGAGTTGTATTAAGTTGTTCAGAATTGCATGGAGCTAAAATTGGGTTTACAGAACTGCATGAAGGTTAACCAAGGTGTGTGGAGCAGTACAAATTTGTAAGGAGTTGCAAGGAATCTTATAGAGTTTTATGGCAACCTACACAATAATGGAGTTGTACGTCAATGATAAAATTCCACGGAGTCATACACAACCATACATAGGTATGAAGACTCGTGCAAAGTTGTAGGCACGTGCACAGATATGTTCGGATGTTATGCATGCAATTTTTTCCGAGGTGTACATAGTTGTACGGAGTTGTATTCCGCCATGCGGAGTTATGGAAACTGCATGAGATTGCATGGATTTGCACAGAGTTGTACGGTGTCATACCAAGTTGTGTATGTTGAACGGAGTTTTGAGGAGTTGTACGATACTCTCCAAAGTTGCACAAAGTCTCATGGACTTGTATGGAGTTCCACGGGGATGTATGGAGATGTATGGGGTTGTGCACAGCTATTTTGGGGTTTGTGAAGTTATAGTGAGTTATGTGAAATTATGTGGACTTGTATGAAGTTTATTGGATCTGTACAAAGTTGTACATAGTCTTGTAAAGTTATACGTATTCATCTGAAGGTATTTGGAACTTACATGGCTTTACAAAGCTATAAAAATTTGTACAAAAGTGTACATAGCTACATGGAGCTGTGTAATATATTTGATACCCTACTGCTCTTGGATTTCGACGAATGGAAAACTGCCAATTATAAAATCTATGAATTAGACGAGATTTTTTAGGTTTGAATTATTTTGGTAGCCCTTAATGGTGGAATCTGCATCAAATGGTACCTTGATTTCAATGTTCTATATGGAGAAAAACGCCATTGAATTTTGAAATCCCTCAGCCTTTCACATCAAATTTGTGTTCAATTATTCATATGGCTTACAGAATTCATTGAATGAAAATATGTATCACATTCAATCAAATAAAAAAACAACTAATATCGAAATCCAAGAGCAGTAGGGTAGTTAGATTGGTTGAACAAAGTTTTGTGGAGTTGTATGGAGTCACACAAAGCAATACATACTATATCAAATTATATGAATATGCACAAAAATCTCCTTATTGTACGGGGTTTCACGGAGTTGTGTGGAGTCCCACTGAGTTATAAGGGACTGTACACATTTGTACATAATGTTATGGAGTTTTAAGGACCTATAAAGAGGTGCACGAAGTTATACAGAGTTGTACGGGGTTGTACATAGTTATAAGGCGTTTTGTGAAGTCTTATACAGACCTTTGGAGTTCTACAGATTTGTAAACATGTATAGAGAAGTTTCCTGGGCTGTATAGGGTTATTGCAATTTGTACAAGGTTGTACAGAGTTTTCATGAGTTGTACAAGATGTGCAAAGTTGTATATAATGGAACGAAGTTACATGGAGTTGAGCAGGTTTAGCCAATGTGTTGGATTTGTATGGGGTAGTACAAGGATGCGTGAAGAATTACATGATTATATAGTGTTTTATTGATTTAAATGGAGTTGTACAAAGTACAACAGAGTTATGAAGAGATGTACAGAGTTGAAGGAAGTTGTACAGGGTTGTACAATATCAAATGGGGCTGTTCTGGAATCCAAAAAAATGTCTTTGGAGGTTTTTGGAACGGTATGAACTCGTACGTAGGTGTACATTGTTGTACGGAATTATATGAAGGTACAAGGATTTGTACCAATGTGTGACAAGTAGTATGACAGTTCACAGATTTGTACAAGGTGAGTGGATTTGTTTGGTTTCGTGGAGAGTTATAGAGAGGTATACATGTTTTTAGGAGTTGTACAGGGTTGTACAAATTTGTATGGATTTATGTTAATAGTTGTATGGAGTTGGAATTTCATACAGAGTTGTATGCGGCAGTATGGAGTTTTACCGAGTTGGAATGATATTTCTGGAGCTCTATGGAGTGATACAGTTTTGTTTGTAGTCGAATGGAGGTCTATTCAGCTATGTGGAGATGCAGATAGTTCTTTGGAGTAGTACAAAGTTGTATGGGAATTTATGGAGCTGTACAATGTTCAACTGAACTATATCGAGTTGTACAAACTTGTATGGGTCAAACACAATTTCACACATTTGCATGTAAATTTACAATGGTTGTTGAGATGTAAAGGGTTGTATGCATGTGTACCGGATTGTATAAAGTTGTGCTGAGTCGTATAGAGTTATGCGGAATTCCAATAAGTTGTACAGAGTTGGATGGAAGTGCATGTACTTAAACAAGATCGTAGAAAGGTGTATGAGGATTTAAAAAGTTTTCCGAAGACGTATGGATTTGACGTGGGCTTCTAGAAATACATGGAGTTGTATGCGCGGGTGCAAACGTTGTACCCAAGTGCCAATGCATGCAGAGCTGTTTGGAGTTGTATGGAGTTGTATGGTTTTGTGAGGATCTGTACAAATATTTTTGGAGTTCTATAGATTCCTTCAAATTTTGATGGAGGTACATGGAGTTGTGCGGAGTTGAATGGAACTAATGGAATTGTGTGGAGTTGTACAGAAATGTATGGGATTTTACATAGGTGTACAGACTTGTACAGATTTGCACAGAGTTGTACAATTTTTTACAGTGATTCTACCGAGTTGTAAGATGCCGTACAGAGTTGCATGGAGTTTAATGGAGTTGTACAGTTTGAATGGATTTCAACGAAATTTCATGGCGATGAACTAGCTCATGGAGTTGTATGGAGTTCTACAAATCTGTGCAAATGTTTACAGAGATGGATGGAGTTGTTAAGTGCAATACGGGGTTGCAAGAAGTTTTATGGAGTTGAGTTGGGTTAAACGGAGTTGGGGTTCCATGGAGATATATGGAGCTGTACAAAGCTGTACATAAATATGAGGTCTATTTAATCTATCCAAATTCATGCACTCCACAACCAGTGTACCAAAAAGTATATTTTTGTATCCATGGACTTCTACAGAATCATAAGAATGAATGGATGTTACGAGAGACCACTGAAATATTCATTGTCAAACATGAAAAAACATTCCGTGTAAAGAATTAAAAGACCACAGTTGCTTTTATGAAATAGAGACATTTTGGTGAATGACCGATATTCAGTTTTCTGTTCACTCCCCAAGGCACTTTCTTTTATAGAGTTCCAAGGCCGAGGGTGTTGGTTACATATAAGAGTTGAATGAAATGTTGCAGAATTTTGAGGATCAGCTAATTTCATACATGGTTGTACAAATTTGTACGGAGATATACGGAGTTGAACAAAGCTTTATGGAGTTTCACATACTTTTGTGGTGTTTTACACATTATTTCAGAGTGTATGGAGTTGGAAGTAGTTGTATATAAATACGTAGTATTTTACACATGTGTTTGGATTTGTGCAAAGGTTTAGAGGGTTATGTGAAGCTATATAAAATCGTGCTAAGTTGTACGGAGCAATACGGTAGTAGAGAAAAATGGATGGATGTGTAGGGATTTTTACAAAGTTTTATGTAAAAATACAGAGTTTTAAAGAGTTACAAGGACTTGTGCACAGATGTACAAAAGTGTAACAGGTTTTGAAGATGATTTTGGAATTCGACGGAGCCATACAAAGATATGCACGGTAAAACAAAGATATAAAAAGTTGTACACAGTTGTACAGTGTTGGTTGGAGTTTTCCGAAGCCATTGTGAGTTGTATGGAGTTGAACGAATTTGTATGGAGGTGCACAAAGTTGTATATGGTAATAGGGATTTGTACGAGGTAGTATGGAGTTGTATTATTGTGTACGGAGTTCTATAGCCTTATACAATCAAAACAATTACAGAAAGCTGTATAGAGGTGTATGGAAATGTATGATGTTCTTTCGAGTTGTACAGAGTTACATAAAGTCGTATGGAGTTATGCAAGGCCGCACGGAGATGTATGGAGTTGTACGGAATTGTACAAAACCACGCAGAGTTGCAATAATCTACACAAAGCTTTACAGATTTTCATAGATCTGTACAGAGATGTAAGGAGTTGTATGGAGTTTACGGTGTTTCGAGGCATTGTACGGATTTTATTAGGGCTATACAAAGATGTAAGGAGATGTATAGTGCTGTATGGGGTTGTACGGAGCTGTATGGAGCTGTACGGAGTTGTACGGGATAATACTGAGTCAAACACTATTGGAGAGAGTTGTACAAAGTTTTACTCGGTGGTACAAAGACTAACATAGTTGTATGGAATATAGATTTATATGTAGTTGTACAAGAATATAATGTATTTTTTGGAACATAATAAGATTGACGGTTTCGCACAGAGTAGTAGGGGTTTGTACGAGATTGTACATAGTTGTACGGAGTTGGAGCAAGTGTACGGAGGTTGTATATACTTGTAATTAGTCTTACAAAAGCGCACAATAAGTTTTACAAGAGTGTATAATGCTCGGGTCACAAGGTAGTGTACATGACGGTGTTGAGTTGGGAAAAATATGTACATAATTGTATGGACTTGTACAGAGTTGTACGAAAGTGTAAGGATATGTACAGAGTTTTGTGGAGTCGTTTGGAGTGTAAAAAAGGAATTTGGAATTGTATGGAGCTGTACAACACTGTACGGAGCTGTACGAAATTGTGCGCAGCTGCACGGAGTTGTATGAAAGTGTATTTCTTTGGAATTTTTTTTAGTTATAGAGTTTTGTGTGAAGTTTTACACTGGTGAATGGAGTTGTACGAAGTTGTACGCATGTGTACAGTTTTGTATTGTGGTTGTAGTAGTTGTACATATTTG
The DNA here is from genome assembly GCA_023375785.1 of Penium margaritaceum. Classification (NCBI taxonomy): domain Eukaryota; kingdom Viridiplantae; phylum Streptophyta; class Zygnematophyceae; order Desmidiales; family Peniaceae; genus Penium; species Penium margaritaceum. The sequence goes on from SZWC01002192.1 coordinate 41,083, forward strand.
TATAGAGATTTATAGAGTTGAACATAATTGTATGTAGCGTTATAGGGTTGGACGGAGTTTCATGGAGGTACATGAATGTTTACCCAGTTTCATAGAGTTGTGAACAGTTTTAACGAGTGTAAAGTGAAAGTTTAACCTCTGACTCTCTCACATCCTCAAGACAACGGATGTCCTCATTCCAGTACTCGATTGAGAGCCTACGTACCTGGTCGGGCACGTTGCCATCAACCTTGTTCTACCACACACCGTAAGCGGCATTCGATGATGTTTGAGCACCCATGTATGCTACTCATGACATGATTTCATCGTAACGACACATTTTGTCATAGGAGAGTGATGAGGTTAGTGAGCCAACCATGAGGGTTGTGAGCATTTATCGGATGCCGCCAAGATTTTGTAGTTCCAATCTTAAGGGCGATAATGTAGTACGCCCGGAGATCAGGGCACAAGCTATGAGAGGCGCAAGGAGCAATGGAAGGCCGCTACTGCTGGTGCTGTGGCCATGACGGTTGTGGCAAAGGTGCAACCAACCCATGGAGAAGGCTGTGAAGAGCGATTAGGTTTTTATTCTGATGCCGCAACTCTGGTCGCAAGGGTGGCAACAACAGTGTATCGATGACGAGATTAGGTTACAAAGAAAGGACCAAAGAGAGTCGGAGGAAATGGCGAGACGCCATTGTTGCTACTCGCACCATAGTCCTAAGGGTTATAACGACAGTGCAGTGACTCCAAGGTTAGGGTGCCAAGAGAAGCCCGGAGAGAATCGGGGGCGGAGGCTAGATGCTGCTGTTGTTACTACCATCACGGGCCCAAGGGTTGAGGAGACAATGCATTGATCCCAAAATTAGGGTACTGGGAGAAGTTCAAAGAAAGCCGGAGGCGGTGGTCAAGGGCTGCTACAACTATCGCTATTGCGGAGAAGCATGGCAATGACAACATGGCAACGTTGAGAGTAGGGCACAAGAGTCATGTGTGGTGGTCAAACACCGTCACTGTTGATATAACTACAGTCATGGAGGCGATGAGGCGACAGATGCTGCTACTACTGATGCTGTTGCGACTGCAAGAGGTAGTAGTCGCACCATGAGATTAGGGTATGAGATTTGAGTGTGGCCATCAGACGCTACTGTTGTTGATGTCGTTGTAATCATGAGGATACTGCAAAGGTAGAAGGCAATAGGCAAGGGAGCAAATTTTGATGTTGCCAACGCTGCTACTGTCGTAAGGAGTAGCCGCGACATCTATATGGGGATCCAAGAGCAATTCAAGATGTAGGAGGGAAGATAGTGTGGGAGAAATGGTCCTTCCTTGCTCTGATCTAGGAATTATCCCTCAAAGAGTGAAAGGAACTACCTTGAGAGACAGGCTTCGACGTGTCGATTGTTGAAGTTGTGTTATGTTTGTTGGCCACTCATATTCTTTAATTTCCTCTTCTCTCTCTGTCCATGGCACACACTTCTACAGATTGAGTGGTCATAGCCATATCTAGGGAGCCATTGCCCAAGGTTGCCTTTGTTGGTGACACTAGCTTCTTTGTGCAACTGTCAAGCTATCCTGGAATGCTATCTGGCACGACCATGGTTCCCATTTAACTACCTTACTATGATGTGGTAGATGCTAGGGCTCATACATTCTCACTACCTATGGATGCATCATGGTTGTTTGCCTCTGGGTATTTTGGGGGAACTGCAAGTTATCCCGAGTGTTGATCCTTAGGGGGCCACCATATCGGTCATTGGACGCACACTAGTGAGAAGCCACCCTCAAGTAATTTGGAGAGGTCGGGCTCGACCCCCGGGTGGCGGTGCATGCTCACCCAAGGGGTTGCTTTGTATGGGTGTGCACTCATCGGTGACTTAAACTCTCGCTCTTTCATTCCAACGCTTGTCCTGGTTGTAACTTCTGTTTTCTAAGGCAAACCCTACCACATCCATGGCGTGGGACACTCTCATGCTCACTGTTGCTCTTACATACTTCTCCATGAGCAAAGCAAGGTAGTTACTACTGGTATCAGAGCCGGTGAGAAGTTCAGCTCACCCTTTTCCGTTTCACGACTTGTGGATGGAGAGTCGTCTAACTACCAAGCTATCTCGTTGGTTTAGTGTGGCCTCCTTTGCCGTACAAAAGTGGATGCACAGTGCCTCTCACCTTTAACATCGAGTGCCCAAGCAGTGGTTTCTATCATAGTCTACAACAATGCAGTCAACATCTGCTAGCAACAGCACACAATGGAATTGGTTCCGTCTTACACTGGCACCTCTCCTTTGACCTCGTGGCACCATCCATATGGACATCAACCTGCTGCATCTTCACTACATGCTCAAGGCACCTTGCTGACGGTCTCTTCAGCAACAATCTCAATCAACTCAGGCTGCTTGATCCCAAGAGTACAGTGCTTCACTCAATTGTACACCAGTATCTATAACTGACTTGTATTCCATGGTGGATTTCTCGCCTCTTGACAGACCTCTCGACGACAAACTGGACCTACTCTACATAGTAATACCACTGGCAGTCTGTGCTGGGTAGGAGGATCGAAGGACCTTAGACCTACCCCCGTAGGGCGACAATCCTCACAAGCCACGATGGGTGCATATGCTATATCCTTCCTATTGGCACAGTGAGCTTGTTCAGGTGGCTGAAGTAGCTGAGCATGACATCAACCATCTTGTTGATGGTTGATGTCATATGACATTTCGCTCTCACGATCTCCCTCCCCAGGTATGGAGCCTAATGGATTGTCTCCTGCTCCTGCACCTGAACCTCACTCTAGCTCCACCCCATGGCCTGTAGTTGCTTACACTGCTGAACCCTCAGTGGCATGCGAGATTCATGGTGTCATACCTATCTTGCCGGTTCATACCAACTCTGGCAGCTTGGCCTGTGTTGTGCTAAACACGTAGCTGGTGCTGCTGCCACATTCCCAGCCACGGCCCGTGCAAGTAGAGGATTGACCCAAAATTCAGTCGGTAGATGAACTAAGGCATAATCTCACGCGGTGGCATCCCTGACCTTGCTTGCTGTTTCAACCGCTAACATCGCCACACAAGTCATAATAACAGCCGCAGTCGTTGCCATCACCGCAGCTTCTACAACAGATGCAACTGCAAGCACTGTTGGCTCCGTTCGAGCTTCAACTGCAACAGCGATACTGACTCCTACAGGTGCACCTCGTGATCGCTCTCACCCTGTCACCACTAGGGTGCTTGTCTCCTCTACAACTATAGTAGTGAAAGAAGCCATTGGAACACGTCTTCTCTGCCTTATCGTGGCATTTTTTTGTGTGGATGGCCATTCTATTCTCTTCAGCTACTAGAATGGTGCCACCTCTCTTCTTTCTGCTCCCATTTAGCTACCATAGTGAACGTACACTCTCTCCTCCTCTCTCACTCACTCCGTATTTCCCTATGACTGCCCATTTCTCCACAACATGCCCGTACTAGATGAAACCATTGAAACCCTCTAGACCGCTCTTAGTGAGGCACAGATTTCACTTCTTCGCATAGAGGAAAAAGTCCACAATGGCCTAGAGGGCCAGCAGGCACTGGCTGCAACTGCTGCCAACTTTGTCATAGAGTGCTTGCACACCGTGCCTGCCCTTATCATTGTCGTGCTCGCTGGAGACACTGCCTCTGCCAAGTCCTCCGTGCTTGCCAATGCTGCCACCAACTCCACTACTCCCTCTCTCTCAGCTGCTGCTCTTGCTTGGGTACTTCTTCCACCGAGACAAAAGGACTTCGAGAGTCCACCCCTGTAGCTCACTTCTCAACTCACCTTCTCCTCTTGGAAGACCTGCTTCAGTGCCTAGGCACAAGCAAAACGCCTCTGGGAGTACTACTAAGCGGCCAAACTACCCTTTGTCCCGCAGCCAGTAGAGGCCGTCCACAGTGTCCGTGCCCTTATCAAATCCAGGCATGAAGGGCTACTTGACGATATCGGTACATACAATGCTGTCCCAGCACGCGGCATGCCTGCTGATCCCATCGGTGCCTATGTCCTCGTTCGCCGCCGGAAAACATTGATTGGCCATGACACTCAAAGCGCCCTCACTGTGCAGCTTAAAACTCTTCATATGCACGAAAATGAAACAGCTGATGAGTACCAGACACTGAGTATGTGTTTCCTTCGTGACCTGAGGATAGCAGTACCTGGTCTGCTCTTTGTCTTCCTATCTATTGTAGCCATTCTCATTCCTGAGCTTTTAGACTTGTATATTCATGTCTCCAAATATGAACTTGAGCGCATTGCTACTTCCTTTGTTCCTGCTAGGTCTCCCCCAGGCATTGGACCACTTTATGAGTTCACTGTCGCCCGACTGATTGACTGGTGGAGTAACTTGCAAAACAAATATCTCCATCGGGCCGCACTTGCTACCGTTACTAGTGCCTCATCGCCCTAATCTGCAGCTACTACTCCACTTCATCCTCCACCTCCACTGCTGTGAATTTGTGCACAATTTCCATGCACAATGTTTATGCACAAAGTTCTTGCACAAAGTTTATGCACAAAGTTTATGCACAAAGGTAATGCACAAACGTTATGCACAAAGTTTATGCACAAAGTTTCTGCACGAAGTATATGCACAAAGTTTATGCACAACGTTTATGTACAATGTTTATGCACAAAGTTTATGCACAAAGTTTATGCACAATGTTTATGCACAAGGTTTATGCAAAAAAAAATTGCACAACGTTTATGCACAAAGTTTATGGACACAGTTCATGCACAAAGTTTATGCACAAAGTTTTTGCACAAATTTTCTGCACAAAGTTTATGCACGAATTTTCTGCACAACGTTTATGCATAAATCTTATGCACAACGTTTATGCACAAACTTTATGCACAATGTTTATGCACAACATTTATGCAGAAAGTTGATGCACAACGCTTGTCCACAATGTTTATGCACAAAATGTATGCATAATGTTTGTGCACAAAGTTTATGCACAACATTTGTGCAAAACGTTTATGCACAAAGTTTATTCACAAAGTTTTTCACAACGTTTATGCACAAAGTTTATGCACAAAGTTCATGCACAAAGTTTATGTACAAAGTTTCTGCACAAAGTTTCTTCACAAAGTTTATGCACAAAATTTATGCACAACGTCTATGTTCAAATTTTATGCACAAAGTTTATGAACAAGTTTATGCACAAAGGTTGTGCACAGATTTTATGCACAAAGTTTATGCACAAATTTATGCACAAAGATTATGCACAAAGTCTATGCACAAGGTTTATGCAAACATTTCATGCACAAAGTTAATGCACAACGTTTATGCACAAAGCGTATGCACAAATTTTATGCACACAGTTTATGAACAAACATTATGCACAAAGCTTATGCACAAAGTTTATGCACAAAGTTTATGCACAAACTTTATGCACAAAGTTTATGCACAAAATTTATGCATAAATTTTATGCACAAAGTTTATGCACAAAGTTTTTGCAAAACGTTTGTGCACACAGTTTATGCACAAGGTTTATGCACAGAACGTTTGCACAAAGTTTATGCACAAAGTTTATGCACAAAGTTAATGCACAGAGTTTATGCACATAGTTAATGCATAACATTTATGCACAAAGTTTATTCACAAAGGTTATGAACAAAGTTTATGCACAAAGCTTATGAAGAAAGTTCATGCACAAAGTTTGTGCACAAAGTTTATGTTAAACGTTGATGCACAAAGTTTATGCACAAAGTATATTCAAAACGTTTGTGCACAACGTTTATGTACAAATTTTTTGCATAAAGTTTATGCACAACATTTGTGCAGACATATCATGCACAATGTTTATGCACAAAGTTTATGCACAACATTTATGCACAGCGTTTTTGCACAGAGGTTTTGCACAAAGTTTATGCACAAGATTTATGCACAAAGTTTATGCACAAAAATTATGCAAAACGTTTATGCAAAAATTTTATGCACAAATTTTATGCAGAAAGTTTGTACAACGTTTATGCAGGAAGTTTATGCACAAAGTTTATGCCTGGATTTTCTGCACAAAGTTTATGCACAACCTTTATGCACACGTTTATGCAGAAATGTTATGCACAACATTTCTGCACATAGTTAATGCAAAAAGTTTATGCCCAAACTGTATGCACAAAGTTTATGCAGAAAATGTATGCACAACATTTATGCACAATGTTTATGCAAAAAGTTTTGTGCACAACATTTATGCACAAATTCTACGCACAACGTTTATGCACAAAGTTCTTGCACAACGTTTATGCACAAAGTTTATGCACAAAGTTTATGCACAAAGTTATGCACAACGTTTATGCACAAAGTTTCTACACAAAGTATATGCACAAAGTTTATGCACAACGTTTATGTACAAGCTTATGCACAAAGTTTATGCACAAAGTTTATGCACAAAGTTTATGCAAAACATTTTTGCACAACGTTTATGCACAAAGTTTATGGACAAAGTTTATGCACAAAGTTTTAGCACAAAGATTCTGCACAAAGTTTTTGCACGAATGTTTGCACAAAGTTTATGCAAAAAGTTTCTGCACAACGATTTTGCACAAAATATATGCACAATTTTTATGCACAAAGTTTATGCACGATATGTATGCATAACGCTCGTGCACAAAGTTTATGCACAACATTTGTGCAAAACGTTTATGCACAAAGGTTTTCACAAAGCTTTTGCACAAAGTTTATGCACAAAGTTCATGCACAACGTTTATGCACAAAGTTCATGCACAACGTTTATGCACAAAGTTTCTACACAAAGTTTATGCACAAATTTTATGCACAAAGTTTATGTCCAAATTTTATGCACAAAGTTTATGCACAAAGTTTATGCACAAAGTTTGTGCACAAAATTTATGCACAAAGTATATGCACAACATTTATGTACAAAGTTTATGCACAAAGTTTATGCAAAATGTTTATGCACAAAGTTTATTCACAGAGTTTATGCACAAAGTTTTTGCACAAATGCTATGCACAAAGTTTATGCAAAACGTTTGTGCACAATGTTTATGCACATCGTTTATGCACAAAGTTTGTGCACAAAGTTTTTGCACAACGTTTATGGACAAAGTTTATGCACAAATTTTCTGCACAAACTCTATGCACAAAGTTTATGCACAAAGTTTATGCACAAAGCTTATGCACAACGTTTATGCAAAACGTTTATGCACAAAGGTTATGCACGAAGTTGATGCACAAAGTTTATGCACAATGATTATGCACAACGTTCATGCACAAAGCTTATGCACAAATGTTATGCACAAAGTTCATGCACAATATATTTGTACAATGTTTGTGCATAACGTTTGTGCACAAAGTTTATGCACAAAATTTGTGCACAAATGTTATGCACAAAGTTTATGCACAAAGTGTTTGCACAAATATTATACACAATGTTTATGCACAAAGTATATGCAGAAAGGTTATGCAGAAAGTTTATGCACAAAGTTCATGAACAAAGTTTATGCACAAAGTTCATGCAAAAACTTAATGCACTATGTTTATGCACAAAGTTTGTGCACAAATTCTATGCAAAGTTTATGCACAACGTTTATGCACAAAGTTTCTGCACAAATTATATGCACAAACTTTATGCACAATGTTTATGCACAAATTTTATGCACAACTTTTATGCACAAAGTTTATGCACAAAGGTTATGCACAAAATGTATGCACAAAGTTTATCCACAAAGTCTATGCACAACGCTTATGCACAAAGTTTATGTACAAAGATTATGCAAAACGTTTATGCACAAATTTTATGCAAAACGTTTGTGCACAACGTTTATGCAGAAAGGTTATGCACAAAGTTTATGCACAAAGTTTTTGGACAAAATTTATGCAGAATGTTTATGCAAAACGTTTATTCACATAGTTTATGCACACTGTTTATGCACAAAGTTTATGCACAAAGTTAATGCAGAAATTTTGTGCACAACGCTTATGCACAAAGTTTATGCACAAAGTTTATGCACAAAGTTTATGCACAAAGTTTATACACAACGTTTATGCACAAAATTTATGAACAACATTTATGCACAAAGTGTATGCACAAAGTTTATGCACAATGTCTCTGCAATATACTTATGCACAAATTTTGTGCACAAAGTTTATGCACAACGTTTGTGCACAAAGTTAATGCACAGATTTTATGCAAAACGTTTATGCACAAACGTTATGCACAATGTGTATGCACGAAGTTTATGCAGAAAGTTTATACACAATGTTTATGCACAATGTGTATGCATAATGTTTGTGCACAAAGTTTATGCACAACATTTGTGCAAAACGTTTATGCACAAAGTTCATGCACAAAGTTTATCACAAAGTTTTGGCACAAATTTTATGCACAAAGTTTATGCACAAAGTTTATGCACAAAGTTCATGCACAAATTTTATGCACAAAGGTTCTGCATAAACTTTATGCACAAAGGTTATGCACAAAGTTTATGCACAAATTTTATGTTCAAATTTTATGCACAAAGTTTATGCACAAATTTTGTGCACAAAGTTTATGCACAATGTTTATGCACAAAGTCTATGCACAAAGTTTATGCACAAAGTTTATGTACAAAGCTCATGCACCAAGTTTATGCACATATTTTCTGCATAAAGTATATGCACAAAGTTCATGCACAACGTTTATGTACAAAGTTTATGCACAACCTTTATGCACAAAGTTTATGCAAAATGTTTATGCACAAAGTTGATTCACAAAGTTTCTGCACAAATTTTATGCACAAATATTATGCAGAAAGTTTATGCACAACGTTTATGCACCGTTTATGCACAAAGGTTTTGAACAACGTTTCTGCACAAAGTTTGTGCATGATTTTCTGCAAAAACTCTATTCAGAAGGTTTATGCACAAAGTTTATGCACAAAGCTTATGCACAACGTTTATGAAAAAAGGTTCTGCACAAAATTGATGCACAAAGTTTATTCACAATGTTTATGCACAACGTTTATGCACAAAGCTTATGCACAAAGTTTATGCACAAAGTTTATGCACAAAATATATGAACAATATTTTTGCATAAAACTTGTGCACAAAGTTTATGCACAACATTTGTGCAAAACGTTTATGCACAAAGTTTATGCACAAAGTTTTTGCACAAAGTTTATACACAATGTTTATGCGCAAATTCTGTGCAGAAAGTTTATGAACAAAGTTTATGCACAAAGTTTATGCACAAAGTTTATGCACAAAGTTTATGCACAACGTTCATGCACAAATTGTGTGCACAAAGTTTATGAACAAAGTTTATGCACAAAGTTTATGCACAAAATTTATGCACAAAGTTTATGCAAAACGTTTGTGCACAACGTTAATGCAGAGATGTTATGCACAAAGTTGGAGGACAAAGTTTATGCACAAAGTCTATGCACAAAGCTTATGCACAAAATTTATGCACAATGTTTATGCACAAAGTTTATGCACACCGTTTATGCACAAAGTTAATGCAGAAGGTTTGAGCACAACGATTATGCACAAAGTTTTTGCACAAATTGTATGCACAAACGTTTTGCCCAAAGTTTATGCACAACGTTTATGCACAAAGTTTATACACAACGTTTTAGCGCAAAGTTTGTGCACAACGTTTATGCACAAAGTGTATGCACAAAGTCTATGCACAATGTTTCTGCACAAAGTTTCTGCACAAAGTTTATGCACAACGTTTGTGCACAAAGTTTATGCACAATTTTTATGCACAAAGTTTATGCACAAATTGTATGCACAAAGTTTATGCATAAATTGTATGCACAAAGTTAATGCACAAAGTTTATGCACAATGTTTATGCACAAAGTTTATGCACAAATTTTATGCAAAAAGTTAATGAAATTTGTTATGCACAAAGGTTATGCACAAATTTTGTGCACAAAGTTTATGCACAAAGATAATGCACAACGTTTATGCACAAAATTTATGCTCAAAGTTTATGCCCAAAGTTTATACACATCGTTTATGGACAAAGTTTATAAAAAACAATTCATGCACAAAGTTCATGCACAAAGTTTATGCAAAAAGTTCATGAACAAAGTTTATGAACAAAGTTAATGCACATATTTTATGCACAAAGGTTTTGCACAAAGGTTATGCACAAAGTTTATGCACAAATTTTATGCACAATGTTTATGCACACAGTTCATGCAAAACGTTTATGCACACGTTTTATGTAAAACGTTTATGCACAAATTTTATGCACACAGTTTATGCACAAAGTTTATGCACAACGTTTATGCACAGATTTCATGCAAAACGTTTATGCACAACGTTTATACACAAATGTTATGCACAAAGGTTATGCACAAAGTTTATGCACGAAGTTTATGCACAAAGTTTATGCACAAAGGTTATGCACAAAGTTTATGCACAAAGTTTATGCAAAACGTTT
>SZWC01002192.1:51704-83312 GCA_023375785.1 Penium margaritaceum
TGCACAAAGTTTATGCACAAAGTTTATGCACAAAGTTTATGCACAAAGTTTATGCACAAAGTTTATGCAAAACGTTTGTGCACAATGTTTATGCAGAAATGTAATGCACAAAGTTTATGGACAAAGTTTATGCACAAACATTATGCACAAAGTTTATGCACAAAATGTATGCACAATGTTTGTGGACAAAGTTTATGCACAAAGTTTATGAAAAATGTTTATGCACAACGTTTATGCACAAAGTTAATGCACAAAGTTAATGCAGAAAGTTTGTGCACAACGTTTATGCACAAAGTTTATGCACAAAGTTTATGCACAAAGTGTATGCACAGGGTTTTTGCACAACGCTTTTGCACAAAGTTTATGCACAGATTTTATGCACAAAGTTTATGCACAAATTTTATGCACAGAGTTTATGCACAAATATTATGCACAATGTTAATGCACAATGTTTATGCACAAAGTTTATGCACACATTTTATGCACAGAGTTTATGCACAAAGTTTATGCTCATCTTTTATGCACAATGTTTATAAACAAAGTTCATGCACAAAATTTATGCACAAAGTTTATGCGCAAAGTTAATGGACAAATTGTATGCACAAAGTTTTTGCACAAAGGTTATGCACAAAGTTTATGCACAAAGTTTATGCACACAGTTTATGCAAAACGTTTGTGCACACATTTTATGCACAAACGTTATGCACAAATTGTATGCACAAAGTTCATGCACAAAGTTTATTCACAAAGATTATGCACAATGTTTATGCACAAAATTTATGCACAAAGTTTATGCACAAGCTTTATGCAAAAATGTTATACACATTTTATGCACAAAGTTTATGCACACAGTTTATGAAAAACATTTATGCACAAACTTAATGTAAACATTTTATGCACAAAGTTTGTGGAGAACATTTGTCCAGAACTTTAATTCACAAATTTAATTCACAAAGTTAATGCACAGAGTTTATGCACAAAGTATATGCTAAAAGTTTATGCACAATAAATATTCACAATATTTGTGCATAACGTTTTTTCACAGAGTCTATGCACAACATTTTTGCACAAATTTTATGCACAAATTTATGCGCAACGTTTTTGCACAAAGTTTATACACAATGTTTATGCTCAAAGTTTATGCAGAAAGTTTATACAGAAAGTTTATGCACAAAGTTCATGAACAAAGTTTATGCACAAAGTTCACACACAGAGTTTATGCACTATGGTTATGCACAGCTTTTATGCACAATGTTTATGCACAAATTGTATGCAAAGTTTATGCACAAAGTTTCTGCATACATTTTATGCACACACATTATGCACAACGTTTATGCACAAAGGTTATGCACAAAGTTTATGCACAACGTTTATGCACAAAGTCTATGCACAAAGTTTATGCACAAATTGTATGCACCAATTTTATGCACCAATTTTATGCACAAAGTGTATGCACAAAGTTTATGCCCAATATTTTTGCACAATACTTATGCACAAATGTTGTGCACAAAGTTTATGCACAACGTTTGTGCACAAAGTTTATGCACTGATTATATGCACAAAGTTTATGCACAACTTTTATGCACAAAGTTTATGCATAAATTTTATGCACAAAGTTAAGGATAAATTGACCTTGGGGCCCGGGTTCTTCCCTAGTCCCAATGCGAGGACCCGCATTGCCGGATCCATGAGCACCGGAGCCCGTGCTCGGGCGACGGTCAACGAGAGAGCCCGCTAGCTGCCGGCGCGACTCGAGATAGCCAGGCTGCTACCGAGCTGGCCATCTCTGGTGACTGCTTGCCGGTATAACGTGCCGGAAATTGGATTTAAAAAGTTAGCGACTGTTTTAACCGTGCGGTATGGAAGGATATTAACATCGGAACCTGTTCTGTTGACACGTTTGTTTTTCTGAGTATGTTACTTCTGAAAACAAGTTGAATTCTGTTTGTCTAATCGTTCGCTACTTACCGACTGTCCTGGGCGAACGCTGGCCGATGATGTTGCCGACGGGCCCTGAGGTTGTCAAGATAGGCCGACCAGGCCCTCTGGTTGGTCAGATCGGCCGGCAGGGCCGAAGGGTTGGTCAGACTTCAAAACGGGTCCCTGTATCTAACCGCGCAACCAACCAGGGCTCCGAGGTCGAAGTGCCCCAAAGTTAATGCACAAAGTTCATGCACAATGTTTATGCACAATGTTTATGAAAAAGTTTCTGCACAACGATTATGCACAACGTTTATGCACAAATTTTATGCACAAAGTTTTTGCACAAAGTTTATGCACAAAGTTCATGCACAAAGTTCATGCACAAAGTTTATGCACAAAGTTTTTGCACGAAGTTTTTGCATAAAGTTTATGCACAAAGTTTATGCCCAAATTTTATGCACAAAGTTTATGCAAAATGTTCATGCACAATATTCATGCACACGGTTTATGCACAAAGTTTATGCACACTTTGTATGCACAAAGTTTATGCACAAAGATTATGCACAACGTTTATGCACAAAATTTATGCAAAAATTTTATGCACAAAGTTTATGCACAAAGTTTATGCACAACGTTTATGCACAAAGTTTATGCACAACTTCTATGCACAAAGTGTATGCACAAATTTTATGCACAAAGTTATTGCATAAAGTTAATGCAAACATTTTATGCACAAAGTTTATGGAGAACATTTGTGCACAACGGCTTTTGACAAATTTTATGCACAAAGTTTATGACCAATATTTAAGCACAAAGTTTATGCACAATATTTATGTAGAAATGTAATGCACAGTGTTATGCACAACGTTTATGCACATAGTTAGTACACAAAGTTTATGCACAACGTTTATTCACAAAGTATATCCACAAAGTTTATGCACAAAGCTTGTGCAAAACGTTCATGCACAAAGTTTATGCACAAAGTTTATGTACAAAGTTTATGCACAACGTCTATGCACAAAGTTTATGCACAAATTTTATGCAAAACGTTTGCGCACAACGTTTATGCACAAATTATATACACGAAGTGTATGCACAACATTTGTGCAAAAATTTTATGCACAAAGTTTATGCACACATTTTACGCACAAAGTTTATGCACAAAGTTTTTGCACAAAGTTTATGCACAAAGTTTACGCACAATCTTTATGCACAAAATTTCTGCACAAAGAATATGAACAAAGTTATGCACAATGTTTATGTACAAAGTTTATGAACAAAGCTTCTGCACAAAGTTTATGCACAAAGTTTATGAACAAAGTTTATGCACAAAGTTTATGCAAAAAATGTTATGCACAAAGTTCATGCACAACGTTTATGCAAAACGTTTGTACAACGTTTATGTACAAAGTTTATGCACAAAGCTTATGCACAAAGTTTATGCACAAAGTTTCTGCACAACGTTTACGCACAAAGTGTATGCACAATATTTATGCAAAAAGTTTATGCACAAAGTTATGCACAACGTTTCTGCACATAGTCAATACACAAAGTTTATTCACAAAGTTTACACAAAACGTTTATGCCCAAAATTTATGCACAAAGTTTATGCACAAATTTTATGCACAAAGTTTATGCTCAAGATTGATGCTGAACGTTTATGCACAAATTTTATGCACAACGTTTATGCACAACATTTGTGCACAAATTTCATGCACAACATTTATGCACAAAGATCTTCCACAAAGTATATGAACAAAGTTTATGCATAACGTTTTTATACAAAGATTATGTATAAAGTGCATGCACAAAGTTTATGTACAAAGTTAATGCACAAAGTTCATGCACAAAGTTTATGAAAAACATTTTCCCACAACGTTTATGCACAAAGTTTATGCACAAAGTTTATGCAAAACGTTTTTGCACAGAGTTTATGCACAAATGATATGCACACCGTTTATGCACAAGGTTTATGGACAAAGTTTATGTACAAAGTTTATGCACAAAGTTTATGCACAATGTTTATGCACAACGTTTATGCACAATGTTTATGCACAAAGTTTATGCACAATGTCTATGCATAAAATGTATGCATAGCGTTTGTGCACAAAGGTTATTCACAACATTTGTGCAAAACGTTTAGGCACAAAGTTTTTTCACAAAGTTTATGCACAAAGTTTATGCACAATGTTTATGCACAAAGGTTTTGCACAAAGTTTATGCACAAAGTTCATGCACAACATTTATGTACAAAGTTTATGCACAAAGTTTTTTCACAGAATTTATGCCCAATGTTTATGCACAAACGTTATGCACAAAGTTTATGCACAAATGGTATGCACAAACTTTATGCAAAACGTTTGTGCATAACGTTTATGAAAAACGTTTATGCACAAAGTTTATGCACGACGTTCATGCACAAAGTTTATGCACAAAGTTTATGCACAAAGCTTATGCACAACGTTTATGCACCAAATTTATGTACAAAGTTTATTCACAAAGTTTATGCAAAATGTTTATGCACAATGTTTATGTACAAATTTTATGCACAAGGTTTATGCACAATATTTGTGCATAACGTTTGTGCACAAAGTTTATGTACAACGCTTATGCACAAAGTTTATGCACAATGTTTATGCACAAATTTTATGCACAACTTTTATGCATAAATTTTATGCACAATATGTATGCATAACGTTTGTGCACAAAGTTTATGTACAACGCTTATGCACAAAGTTTATGCACAATGTTTATGCACAAATTTTATGCACAACTTTTATGCATAAATTTTATGCACAATATGTATGCATAACGTTTGTGAATATAGTTTATGCACAACATTCGTGCAAAACGTTTATGCACAAAGTTTATGCACAAAGGGTTTCACAAAGTTTCTGCACAAAGTTTATGCACAAATTGTATGCACAAAGTTTATGCACAACATTCGTGCAAAACGTTTATGCACAAAGTTTATGCACAAAGGGTTTCACAAAGTTTCTGCACAAAGTTTATGCACAAATTGTATGCACAAAGTTTATACACAATGTTTATGCACAATATGTATGCACAACATTTGTGCATGAAGTTGATGCATAACATTTGTGCAAAAATTATATGCACAAAGTTTATGCACATATTTTACGCACAAAGTTTATGCACAAAGTTTATGCACAAAGTTTATGCACAAAGTTTATGCACAATCTTTATGCACAAAGTTTATGCACAAGATTTCTGCACAAAGAATATGAACAAAGTTATGCACAATGTTTATGTACAAAGTTTATGAACAAAGCTTCTGCACAAAGTTTATGCACAAAGTTTATGAACAAAGTTTATGCACAAAGTTTATGCACAAAATTTATGCACAACGTTTATGCAAAACGTTTGTACAACGTTTATGTACAAATTTTATGCACAAAGCGTATGCACAAAGTTTATGCACAAAGTTTCTGCACAACGTTTACGCACAAAGTGTATGCACAACGTTTATGCAAAAAGTTTATGCACAAAGTTATGCACAACGTTTCTGCACATAGTCAATACACAAAGTTTATTCACAAAGTTTATACAAAACGTTTATGCCCAAAATTTATGCACAAAGTTTATGCACAAATTTTATGCACAAAGTTTATGCTCAAGATTGATGCTGGACGTTTATGCACAAATTTTATGCAAAACGTTTATGCACAACATTTGTGCACAAATTTCATGCACAACATTTATGCACAAAGATATTCCACAAAGTATATGAACAAAGTTTATGCATAACGTTTTTATACAAAGTTTATGTATAAAGTGCATGCACAAAGTTTATGTACAAAGTTAATGCACAAAGTTCATGCACAAAGTTTATGAAAAACATTTCCCCACAACGTTTATGCACAAAGTTTATACACAAAGTTTATGCAAAACGTTTTTGCACAGAGTTTATGCACAAATGATATGCACACCGTTTATGCACAAGGTTTATGGACAAAGTTTATGTACAAAGTTTATGCACAAAGTTTATGCACAATGTTTATGCACAACGTTTATGCACAACGATTATGCACAAAGTTTATGCACAATGTCTATGCATAAAATGTATGCATAACGTTTGTGCACAAAGGTTATTCACAACATTTGTGCAAAACGTTTAGGCACAAAGTTTTTTCACAAAGTTTATGCACAAAGTTTATGCACAATGTTTATGCACAAAGGTTTTGCACAAAGTTTATGCACAAAGTTCATGCACAACATTTATGTACAAAGTTTATGCACAAAGGTTTTTCACAGAATTTATGCCCAATGTTTATGCACAAACGTTCTGCACAAAGTTTATGCACAAATGGTATGCACAAACTTTATGCAAAACATTTGTGCATAACATTTATGCAAAACGTTTATGCACAAAGTTTATGCACAACGTTCACGCACAAAGTTTATGCACAAAGCTTATGCACAACGTTTATGCACCAAATTTATGTACAAAGTTTATTCACAAAGTTTATGCAAAACGTTTATGCACAAAGTTTATGTACAAATTTTATGCACAAGGTTTATGCACAGTATTTGTGCATAACGTTTGTGCACAAAGTTTATGTACAACGCTTATGCACAAAGTTTATGCACAATGTTTATGCACAAATTTTATGCACAACTTTTATGCATAAATTTTATGCACAAAGTTTATGCACAATGTTTATGCACAAATTTTATGCACAACTTTTATGCATAAATTTTATGCACAATATGTATGCATAACGTTTGTGAATATAGTTTATGCACAACATTTTTGCAAAACGTTTATGCACAAAGGGTTTCACAAAGTTTCTGCACAAAGTTTATGCACAAATTGTATGCACAAAGTTTATGCACAAAGTTTATACACAATGTTTATGCACAACGTTTTTGCATGAAGTTGATGCATAACATTTGTGCAAAAATTATATGCACAAAGTTTTTCACAAAGTTTATTCACATTGTTTACGCACATAGGTTTTCACAAAGTTCATGCACAAGGTTTCTGCACAAAGTTGATGCACAAAGATTATGCACAACGTTTATGCACAATGTTTATGCACAAAGTTTATGCATAAATTTTATGCACAAAGTTTATGCACAAAGTTCATGCACAACGTTTGTGTACAAAGTTTATGCAAAATTTTTATTCACAATGTTTATGCACAGAGTTAATACACAAAGTTTATGCACAAAGTTTATGAAAAAACGTTTTCCACAACGTTTATGCACAAAGTTTATGCACAAAGTTTATGCACAAATGATATGCACACCGTTTATTCACAAGGTTTATGGATAAAGTTTATGTACAAAGTTTATGCACAAAGGATTTGCACAGTGTTTATGCACAACATTTATGCACAATGTGTATGCATAACGTTGTGCACAAAGGTTATGCAGAACATTTGTGCAAAACGTTTAGGCACAAAGTTTTTCAGAATGTTTATGCACAAATTTTATGCACAAAGTTTCTGCGCAAAGTTCATGCACAAAGTTTATGCACAGAGTTTATGCACAAAGTTTATGCACAAAGTTTCTGCACAAAGTTTATGCACAAAGGTTATGTTCAAATTTTATGCACAAATTTTATGTTCAAAGTTCATGCACAAAGATTATGTACAAAGTTAATGCACAAAGTTTATACACAAAGTTTATGCACAACATTTATGCACAAGTTTTATGCACAAAGCTTCAACACAAAGTATATGCACAAAGTTTATGCACAACGTTTATGTACAAACTTTATGCACAAAGTTTATGTACAAAGTTTATGCGCAAATTTTATGCAAAACTTTTATGCACAAAGTTGATGAAAAACGTTTATGCAAAACATTTTTGCACAACGTTTATGCACAAAGTTTATGCACAAAGTTTCTGCACAAATTTTATGCACGAATGTTCTGCACAAAGTTTATTCACAAAGTTTATGCACAAAGATTATGCACAACGTTTATGCACAATGTTTATGTACAACGTTTGTGCACAATGTCTATGCACAACGTTTATGCACAATGTTTATGCATAAAGTTTATGCACAATATTTATGCACAATATGTATGCATAACGTTTGTGCATATAGTGTATGGACAACATTTGTGCAAAACGTTTATGCACAAAGATTATGCAAAAAGGGTTTCACAAAGATTATGCACAAAGTTAATGCACAAAATTTATGCACAAAGTTTATGCACAAATTTTATGCACAATGTTTATGCACAGTATGTATGCATAACGTTTGTGCATGAAGTTGATGCAAACCATTTGTGCAAAAATTGTATGCACAAAGTTTATGCACAAAGTATTTCACAAAGTTTATGCACAAAGTTTATGCACATAGTTTTTCACAAAGATCATGCACAAAGTTTATGCACAAAGTTTTTGCACAATGTCTATGCACAACGTTTATGCACAATGTTTATGCACAAAGTTTGTGCACAAATTTCATGCACATCATTTATGTACAAAGTTTATCCACAAAGTTTATGCACAAAGTTTCTTCACAATGTTTATGTACAAAGTTTATGCACAACGTTTATGCACAAAGTTTATGCACAAATGATATGCCCAAATGTGATGCACAAAGTTTATGCAAACCTTTTGTGCACAACGTTTATGCACAGCGTTTATGCACAAAGTTTATGCACAAGGTTTATGCACAGAGTTTGTGCACAAAGTTTATGCACAAATTTTATGCACAACGTTCATGCACAAAGTTTATGCACAAAGTTTATGCACAAAGCTTATGCACAACGCTTATGCACCAAGTTTATGCACAATGTTTATGCACGATTTTTATGCACAACTTTTATGCACAGAGTTTGTGCACAAGGTTTATGCACACTACTTTTGCATAAAGTTTGTGCACAAAGTTTATGCACAACATTTATGCACAAAGTTTATGCAGAAAGTTTATGCACAAAGTTTATGTAAAATGTTTATGCACAAAGCTTATGCACTATCTCTATGCACAACCAATATGTAAAAAGTTTATGCACAAGGTTTATGCACAAAGTTTATGCATAAACGTTATGCACAAATTTTCTGCACAAATTTTCTGCACAAAGTTTCTGCACAAAGTTTATGCACAACATTAGTGCAAAACATTTATGCACAAAGCTTATGCACGAAGGGTTTTACAAAGTTTATGCACAAATTTTATGCACAACTTTTATGAACAATGTTTATGCACAATGTTTATGCACAATATGTATGCATAAGGTTTGTGCATAAAGTTTTTGCATAACATTTGTGCAAAATGTTTTTGCACAAAGTTTTTCACGAAGTTCATGCACAAAGTTTATGCACAAAGTTTATGCACATAGTCTTTCACAAAGTTCATGCACAAAGTTTATGCACAACGTTTATGTACAAACTTTATGCACAAAGCTTATGCACAAAGTTGATGCACAACTTTTATGCAAAACTTTTCTGCACAAAGTTGATGAAAAACGTTTATGCAAAACATTTTTGCACAACGTTTATGCACAAAATTTATGCACAAAGTTTATACACAAAGTTTATGCACAAAGCTTATGCACAACGCTTATGCACCAAGTTTATGCACAACGTTTATGCACAAAGTTTATGCACAAGGTTTATGCATAAAGTTTGTGCACAAAGTTTATGCACGACATTTATGCACAAAGTTTATGCAGAAAGTTTATGCACAAAGTTTATGCAAAACGTGTATGCACAAAGCTTTTGCACTATCTTTATGCACAAAGTTTATGTAGAACGTTTATGCACAAGGTATATGCACAAAGTTTATGCATAAATGTTATGCACAAATTTCCTGCACAAAGTTTCTGCACAAAGTTTCTGCACAAAGTTTATGCACAATATTTGTGCAAAACGTTTATGCACAAAGCATATGCACGAAGGGTTTTACACAGTTTATGGACAACGTTTACGCACAACTTTTATGCACAAAGTTTATGCACAATGTTTATGCACAATATGTATGCATAAGGTTTGTGCATAAAGGTTTTGCATAAAATTTGTGCAAAATGCTTTTGCACAAAGTTTTTTCACGAAGTTCATGCACAAAGCTTATGCACAAAGATTATGCAAAAATGTTATGCACATAGTCTTTCACAAAGCTCATGCACAAGGTTTATGCACAAAGTTTCTGCACAATGTTTATGCACAAAGTTTTTGCACAACGTTTATGCACAATGTTTATGCACAAAGTTTTTGCACAAAGTTTATGCACAAAGTTCATGCACAACATTTATGTACAAAGTTTATGCACAAAGTTTTTTCACAAAATTTATGCCCAATGTTTATGCACAAAAGTTATGCACAAAGATTATGCACAAATGGTCTGCACAAAGTTTATGCAAGACGTTTGTGCATAACGTTTATGCAAAACGTTTATGCACAAAGTTTATGCACAAAGGTTATGCACAACGTTCATGCACAAAGTTTATGCAGAAATCTTATGCTCAACGTTTATGCACCAAATTTATGTACAAATTTTATTCACAAAGTTTATGCAAAACGTTTATGAACAACGTTTGTGCACAAAGTTTTTGCACAAGGTTTATGCACAATATTTGTGCATAACGTTTGTGCACAAAGTTTATGCACAAAAATTGTGCACAAATTTTATGCAAAATGTTTATGCACAAAATGTTTGCACAAAGTTTATACACAACATTTATGCACAAAGCTTATGCAGAAAGTTTATGCACAAAGTTTATACACAAAGTTCATGCACAAAGTTTATGCACAAAGTTTATGGACAAATCTTATGAACAAATTGAATGCACAAAGTTTATGCACAAAGATTATGCACAACGTTTGTGCACAAAGTTTATTCACGAAGTTTATGCACAAAGGTTATGCACAAAGTTTATGCAAAAAATTGACGCACAAAGCTTATGCATAAAGTTTATGCACAATTTGTTTGCACAATGCTTATGCACAAAGTTTATGCACAAAGTTTATTCACAAAGTTTATGCACAACGTTTAAGAAAGAATTTCATGCACAAAGTTTATGCACAAAGTTTATGCACAAAGTTTATGGACAAAGTTTCTGCACAAAGGTTATGCACAATGTTTGTGCACAATGTTTATGCACAAAGTTAATGCAAACCGTTTGTGCACAAAGTTTATGCACAAAGTTTATGCAAAACGTTTATGCACAAAGGTTATGCACAAAGCTTCTTCACAATGTTTGTACACAAAGTTTATAAACAAAATTTATGCACAAACGTTATGCATAAAGTTTATGTACAACGTTTATGCATGGAGTTATGCACAAAGTTTTTGCACGAAATTTACTCAAAAAAATTATTCACAAAGTTTATGCACATTTGTTTTGCACTATGTTTATGCACAATGTTTATGCACAACGTTTATGCACAAAGTTTATTCACAACATTTATGCACAGAGTTCTTACACAAGGTTTATGCACAAAGTTTATTCACAACATTTATGCACGATGTTTATGGACAAAGTTTTAGCACAAATTTTATGCGCAAAGTTTATGCACAATCTTTATGCACAAAGTTTGTGCACAAAGTTTATAAACAACGTTCATGCACAAAGTTTAAACAGAAAGGTTATCCACAAAGTTTATGCACAAAGTATATGCACAATTTCTATGCAAAACGTTTATGCACAAAGTCTCTGCACAAAGTTTATGCACAGAGATTATGCAAAAAGTCTCTGCACAAAGTTTCTCCACAGAGTTTATGCACATATCTTGTGCAAAAAAGTTTATGCACAAAGTTTATGCACAACGTTTATGCACAATGTTTATGCACAAAGTTTATACGCAGACTTTGTGCACAAAGTTTATGCACAAATTCTATTCAAAAAGTATATGCACAAAGTTTATGCACGTCTATGCACAAAGTTTATGCACAAAGTTTATACACTACGTTTATGCACAAGGGTTTTACACAAAGTTTATGCACAAAGTTTATGCACAAAGTGTATGCACAAAGTATATGCATAAAGTTTATGCGCAAAGTTTTTGCACAAAGTTTATGCAAAACGTCATGCACAAAGTTTATGTACAAATTCATGCACAAAGTTTATGCACAAGTTTATGCACAACATTTATGCACAAATTTTACACACAAAGTTCATGCACAAATTTGATGCACAAAGGTTTTGCACAACGTTTATGCACAACGTTTATGCAGAACATTTATGCACAAAGCTTATGCACAAAGTTTATGCACAAAGTTTATGCACAACGTTTATGCAGACATTTATGCACAAAGTTTATGTACAAAGTTTATACACAAAGTTTATGCACAAAGTTTATGCACGAAATTTATGCACAAGGTGTGCACAAATTTTATGCACAAAGTTCATGCAAAACGTTTCTGCACAAAGTTTATACACAAATTTTATGCACAAAGTTTATGCACAAAGTTTATGCAAAACGTTTCTGCGCAACGTTTTTGCATAAAATTCATGCACAAAGTTTATGCACAATGTTTATGCACAACGTTTATGCACAAGGTTTATGCACGAAGTTCATGCACAAAGTTTTTTCACAACGTTTATGCACAAAGTTCATGCACACAGTTTATGCAAAACATTTATGTAGAAAGTTTATGCACAGTGTTTATGCACAAATTTGATGCACAACGTTTATGCACAAAGTTATGCACAAAGTTTATGTACAAAGTTCATGCACAAACTTTATGCACAAAGTTCATGGACAAAGTTTATGCACAACATCTATGCACAAAGTTTATGCACAAATTTTATGCACAAAGTTTATTCATAAAGTCCGTGCACAAAATTTATGCACAACGTTTTTTAAACAAATCTTATGCACATATTTTATGCACAAAGTTTATGCACAACGTTTATGCACAAAGTTTATACAAAACGTTTATGCACAAAGTTTATGCACAAAGCTTATGCACAAAGTCTACGCACAACTTTTATGCACAAGTTTTATGCACAAAGTGTATGCACAAAGTGTATGTACAACGTTTATGCACAAAGTTTATGCACAAAGTTTATGCAAAAAGTTTATGCTCAAAGTTTATGCACAAAGTTTTTGCACATCGCATATGCACAAACTTTATGCACAAAGTTTATGCACAGAGTTTATGCACAAAGTTTATGCAAAATTTTTATGCACAAAGTGTATGCACAAAGTTTATGCACAAAAGTATGCACAAAATTTATGCACAATGTTTATGCACAACGTTTATGCACAACATTTATGCACAAAGTTTATGTACAAAGTTTGTGCATAAACTTTATGCACAAATTTTATGTAGAAAGTTTATGCACAAAGTCAATGCACAACGTTTTTTCAGAACATTTAGGCACAAAGTTTATAAACAAATTTTATGCACAACGTTTATGCACAACGTGTACGCACAAAGTTTATGCACGAAGTTTATGCACAAAGTTTATGCACAATGCTTATGCACAAAGTGTATGCACAAAGTTTCTGCGCAAAGTTTATACACAAAGTTTATGCACAATGTTTATGCACACCGTATATGAACAAAGTTTATGCACAAAGTTTATGCACAAAGTTTATGCACAAAGGTTCTACACAAAGTTTATGCACAACATTTATGCACAAAGTTCATGCACAAAGTGTATGGACAGAGATTATGCACAACGTTTATGTAGAATGTTTATGCACAAAGTTTATGCACACCATATAGCCACACCGTGTATGCACAAAGTTTTGGCGCAAAGTTTAAACAAAAAGTTTATGCACAAAGTTTATGCACATTGTATATGCACAAAGTTTGTGCACATCGTATATGCACAAAGTTTATGCACAAAGGTTTTGCAAAAACGTTATGCACAACATTTATGCACAAAGTTTTTGCACAACGTTTATGCACAAAGTTTACACACAACGTTTATGCACAAAGTTTATGCACAAAGTTTATGCACAAAGTTTATGCATAAATTCTATGCACAAAGTTTATGCACACCGTACATGCACAAATGTTATGCACAAAGTATATGTACAAAGTTTATGCACAAACTTTACGCACAAAGGGTATGCACAAAGTACATGCACAAAGTTTATGCACAAATTTTATGCACAACATTTATGCAAAACGTTTATGCACAAAGTTTATGCACAAAGTGTAAGCCCAATTTGTATGCACAAAGTTTATGCACAATGTTTATGCACAAAGTTAATGCACAACATTTATGCACAAAGTGTATGCACAAAGTTTCTGCGTTAAGTTTATACAGAACGTTTAAGCACAAAGTTTATGCACAAAGTTTATGCACAAATTTCATGCACAAATGTTATGCACAAAGTTTATGCACAAAGTTTATGCACAAAGTTTATGCACAAAGTGTATGCACAAAGTTTATGCACAACGTTTATGCACAAAGTATATGCACAAAATGTAGGCACAACGTTTATGCAAAGTATTTTTGCACAAAGGTTTTGCACAATGTTTGTGCACAAATGTTATGCACAATGTTTATGCTAAAAGCTTATGCACAATGTATATTCACAAAGTCTGCATACAAAGATGATGCACAAACTTTATGCACAAAGTTTATGCAAAACGTTTCTGCACAAAGTTTGCGCACAAAGTTTCTGCAGAAAGTTTATGCACAAAGTTTATGCACAAAGTTTATGTACAACGTTTATGCACTAAGGTTATGCACATATTTTATGCACAACGTTTGTGAAGAAAGTTTATGCACAATGTTTATGCACAAATATTATGCACAAAGTTTATGCACAAAGTGTATGCACAAAGTTTATGCACATAGTTTTTGCATAGAGTTTAGGCACAAAGTTTATGCATAAAGCTTATGCACAACGTTAATGCACAATGTTTGTGCACAAAGTTTACGCATAAAGTTTATGCACAACGTTTATGCATAAAGTTTATGCACAAAGTTTGTGCACAAAGTTTATGCACAAAGTTTATGCATAAATTTTATGCACAAATTTTATGGAGAAAGTTCATGCACAAATTTTATTCAGAACGTTTATGCACAAAGTTTGTGCACAATGTTTATGCACAAAAATCATGTACAAAGGTTTTGAAGAATGTTTATGCACAAAGTTTAAGTTAAAACTTTATGCACAAAGTTAATGTACAAATTTTATGCACAAAGTTCATGCACAAAGCTTATGCAAAACGTTTATGCACAAAGTTTATGCACAAAGTTCATGCACAGAGTTTATGCACAAAGTTCATGCACAACGTTTATGCACAACGTTTATGCACAAAGTTTATGCACAATGTTTTTGCACAACGTTTATACACACAGTTTATGTTTGTGTATAAACTTTATTCACAAACGTTTTGCATAAACTTTGTGCACAAACATTTTGCATAAACGTTGTACATAAACGTTTTGCATACACTTTGTGCATTAGAGTTGAGCATAAAATTTGTGCATAAAATTTGTGCATAAACGTTGTGCATAAACTTTGTGCATGAAATATTTTCATAAAATTTGTGCAAAAACTGTGTGCAAAGGCTTTGTGCATGAACTTTGTGCATAACATTTGTGCATAAACTTCAGGCATAAACTTTGTGCATGAAATATTTGCATAAACATAACTTTGTGCAGAACCTTTGTGCGTAAAATTTGTGCATAAAATTTGTGCATAAACGTTGTGCAGAAACTTTGTGCATAAACTTTGTGCGTAAACTTTGTGCATAATCTTTGTGCGTAAACTTTGTGCATAAACTTTCTGCATAAAATTTGTGCATGAACTATGTGCATAAAATGTGTGCATAAGCTTTGTGCATAAACTTTGTGAATAAACTTTGTGCATAAACTATGTGCACAAACTTTATGCATAAACTTTGTGCAGAAACGTTGTGCATAACGTTTATGCATAAACTTTGTGCATAAACTTTGTGTATTAGCTTTGTTCAAAAACATTTTCTATAAGCTCTGTGCACAAAAGTTTTGCATAAAATTTGAGCATAAACTTTGTGCATAAACTTTGTGCATAAACGTTGTGCATAAACGTTTTGCATAAACTTTGTGCATAGCATTTGTGCATCAACGTTGTGCATAAACTTTCTGCATAAACTGTGTGCATAAAATTTGTGCATAAACTTTGTGCATAAACTTCATGCATAAACTATGTGCATAAACTTTGTGCATAAACTTTGTGCATAAACTTTGTGCAGAAACTTTGTGCGTAAACTTTGTGCATAATCTTTGTGCATAAACTTTGTGCATAAAATTTGTGCATAAACGTTGTGCATAAACTTTGTGCATAATCTTTGTGCATAAACGTTTTGCATAAACTTCGTGCATAAACTCTGTGCATAAACTATGTGCAGAAACTTTGTGCATAAACATTGTGTATAAACTTTGTGCATAAACGTTGTACATAAACTCTGTGCATAAACTTTGTACATAAACTTTGTGCATAAACTTTGTGCATAAACTTTGTGCATAAACGTTGTGCATAACTTTGGTGCATAAACTCTGTGCATAAACGTTGTGCAGAAACTGTGTGCAGAAAAGTTGTGCATGAACTTTGTGTATAAACATTGTGCATAAACTTTGCGCATAAACTTTGTGCATTAACTTTGTGCAGAAACTCTGTACATAATATTTGTGCAGAAACTGTGTGCATAAACGTTGTGCATAAACGTTTTGCATAAATTTTGTACATAACCTTTCTGCATCAAGTTTGTGCATAAACTTTGCGATAATCGTTTTGCATGAACTTTATGCTTCAACTTTGTGCACAAACGTTGTGCATCAACTTTGTGCACAAACACTGTGCATATACATTTTGCATAAACTTTGTGCAGAAACTTTGTGCATAAACTTTGTGCACAAATGTTGTGCATAACATTTGTGCATAAACGTTGTGCACAAACTTTGTGAAAACATTTTGTGCATAAGCTTTGTGCACAAGCTTTGTGCATAAGCGTTTTGCATAAACTTTGTACATAAACTTTGTACATAAACTTTGTGCATAAATTTTGTGCATAAACTTTGTGCATAAAGTTTGTTTATGAACATTTTGCATAAACTCTGTGCTTAAACTTTGTGCTTAAACTTTGTGCACAAACGGTGTGCATCAACTTTGTGCACAAACGTTTTGCATAAACTTTATAAATAAAGTTTGTGAATAAACTTTGTGCATAACGTTTGTGCATAAACTTTGTGCATAAACGTTGTGCATTAAAGTTTTGCACAAATTTTGTGCATTAACTGTGTGTATAAACGTTTTGCATAAATGTTTTCCATAAACTTTGTACATAAACATTGTGCATACACTTTGTGCATATACTGTGTGCATAAATGTTGTGCATAAACGGTGTGCATAAACTTTGTGATTAAAATTTGTGCAGAAACCTTGTGAATAAACTTTTTGCATAAACATTGTAATTAAAATTTTTGCATAAACATTGTAAATAAACTTTGTGCATAAACTTTGTGCATGAAATTTGTGCATACAATTTGTGCATAAACTGTGTGCATAAACGTTTTGCATAAACTTTGTGCAGGAACTTCGTGCATCAACTTTGTGCTGAAAATATGTGCGTAAACTTTGTGCATAAACTTTGTGCATAAAAGTTGTGCATAAACTATGTGCATAAGCTTCGTGCACAACTTTGTGCATAAACTTTGTGTATATATCTTGTGCATAAAATTTGTGCATAAAATTTCTGAGTAAACGTTGTGCACAAACGTTGTGCATAAACTTTTTGTATATATCTTGTGCATAAAATTTGTGCATGAACTTTGTGCATAAACGTTGTACATAAACTTTGTGCATAAAACTTGTACATAAACGTTGTGCATAAACTTTGTGCATAAACTTTGTGCATGAATTTTGTGCATAAACTTTGTGCATAAACTTTGTGGATAAACTTTCTGCATAAACTTTGTGCATAAACTTTGTGCATAGACGGTGTGCATAAATTTTGTGCATAAACGTTTTGTATAAACTTTGTGAATAATCTTTGGGCTTTAACTTTGTGCACAAACGTTGTGCATTAACTTTGTGAACAAACTTTGTGCATAAACTTTATGAATAACCTTTGTGGATAAACTTTGTACATAAACTTTGAGCATAAACGTTGTGCATAAACTTTGTGCATAAACTTTGTACACAAATGTTGTGCATAAATTTTTGCATAAACTTTGTGCATACACTTTGTGCATAAACTTTGTGCATAAACTGTGTACATACACTTTGTAAATAAACGTTGCGCATTACCTTTTGGCATAAACTTTGTGCATAAAATTTGTGCATAAACTTTGTGCATAAACGTTGTGCATAAACTTTGTGCATACACTTTGTGCATAAACGTTGTGCATAAACTGTGTGCATAATATTTGTGCATAAAGTTTTGCATAAAATTTGTGCATAAACTTTGTGCATAAACTTTGTGCATAAGTTTTGTGCAAAACCTTTGTGCATAAACTTTGTGCATAAATATTGTGCATGAACTTTGTGCAAAAACTTTGTGCAGAACCTTTGTGCAAAATATTTGTGCATAACGTTTGTGCATAAACTTTGTGCATAATATTTGGGCAAACAATTTGTGCATAACGTTGTGCATAAACATTGTGCAGAAACGTTGTGAACAAACTTTGTGCATAAACTTTGTGAAGAAACGTTGTGCATAAACTTTGTGCATAATCTTTGTTCATAAACTTTGTGCATAAACTTTGTGCATAGACTTTGTGCATAAACTTTGTGCTCAAACGTTGTGCATGAACTTTGTGCACAAACTTTGTGCATAAATATTGTGCATAAACTTTGTGCATAAACATTGAGCATAAACGTTTAGCATAAGCTTGGTGCAAAAACGTTGTGCACAAAAGTTGTGCATAAACTTTGTGCACAAATGTTTTACATAACCGTTTTGCATAAACTCTGTGCATAAACTTTGTGCATATACATTGTGCATAAACTTTGTGTATAAACTTTTTGCATAAACGTTGTGCATAAAGTTTGTTTATAAACTTTGTGCATAAACATTCTGCATATACTTGTGCATAGACTTCGTGCATAAAGTTTGTGCATAAACTTTGTGCATAAACTTTGTGCTTAACCTCTGTGCAGAAACTTTGTGCATAAAATTCGTGCATGAACTTTGTGCATAAAATTCGTGCATGAACTATGTGCATAAACTTTGTGCATAAACGTTGTGTATAAACTTTGTGCATAAACTTTGTGTATATACTTTGTGCATAAACTTTGTGCATAAAGTTTGTTCATAACCTTTGTGCACTAACTTTGTGCATACATATTGTGCATTCACTTTGTGCATAAACGTAGTGTATAAACTTTGCGCATAAACTTTGTGCATAAACGTTGTGCATAAACTTTGTGCATGAACGTTTTGCACAAAATTTTTGCATTAACTGTGTGTATAAACATTTTGCATAAACGTTGTCCATAAAATTTTTACATGAACGTTGTGCATGAACTTTGTGCATAAACGTTGTGCAAAAACGGTGTGCATCAACTTTGTGATTAGAATTTGTGCAGAAACGTTGTGAATAAACATTCTGCATGAACATTGTACATAAACTTTTTGCATAAACATTGTAAATAGACTTTGTGCATAAAATTTGTGCATAAACTTTTTGCATGACATTGTGCATAAACTTTGTGCATGAAATTTGTGCATAAAATTTGTGCATAAACTGTAAACATAAACTTTTTGCATAAACTTTGTGCAGAAACTTTGTGCATCAACTTTGTGCTGAAAATATGTGCGTAAACTTTGTGCATAATCTTTGTGCATAAACTTTGTGCATAAACTATGTGCATAAGCTTCGTGCATAAACTTTGTGCATAAACTTTGTGTATATATCTTGTGCATAAAATTTGTGCATAAACTTTGTGTGTAAACATTGTGCACAAACGTTGTTCAAAAACATTTTGCACGAACGTTTTGCATAACGTTTATGCATAATCTTTGTGCATAAACTTTGTGCATAAACTTTGTACATAAAATTTGTGCATACAATTTGTACATAAACGTTGTGCATAAACTTTGTACATGAACTTTGTGCATGAATTTTGTGCATAAACTATGTGCATAAACTTTGTGGATAAACTTTCTGCATGAACTTTGTGCATAAACATTGTGCATAGACGGTGTGCATAAAATTTGTGCATAAACTTTTTGTATAAACTTTGTGAATAATCTTTGTGCTTTAACGTTGTGCACAAATGTTGTGCATTAACTTTGTGAACAAACTTTGTGAATAAAATTTATGAACAAACTTTGTTGATAAACTTTGTACATAAACTTTGAGCATAAACGTTGTGCATAAACTTTGTGCATAAACCTCGTGCACAAATGTTGTGCATAGATTTTTGCATAAACTTTGTGTATATACTTTGTGCATAAACTTTGTGCATAAACTTTGAGCATAAACGTTGTGCATAAACTTTGTGCATAAACCTCGTGCACAAATGTTGTGCATAGATTTTTGCATAAACTTTGTGTATATACTTTGTGCATAAACTTTGTGCATAAACTGTGAACATACACTTTGTAGATAAACGTTGTGCATTACCTTTTTGCATAAACTTCGTGCATAAACTTTGTGCATGAACTTTGTACATAAACTCTGTGCATAAACTTTGTGCATACACTTTGTGCATAAAGTTTGTGCATAAACTGTGTGAATAAACATTGTGCATAAATTTTTGCATAAACTTTGTGCATAAAGTTTGTGCATAACCTTTGTGCACAAACTTTGTGCATAAACTTTGTGCATAAATATTGTGCATTAACTTTGTGCAAAAACTTTGTGCAGAAACTTTGTGCAAAATATTTGTACATAATTTTTGTGCATAAACTTTGTGCATAATACTTGGGCAAACAATTTGTGCGTAACGTTGTGCATAAACATTGTGCAGAAACTTTGTGAACAAACTTTGTGCATAAACTTTGTGCAGATACGTTGTGCATAAACTTTGTTCATAATCTTTGTGCATAAACTTTGTGCATGAACTTTGTGCATAGTCTTTGTGCATAAACTTTGTGCTCAAACGTTGTGCATGAACTTTGTGCATAAACTTTGTGCAGAAATATTTTGCATAAACTTTGTGCATAAAAATTGAGCATAAACGTTTAGCATAAGCTTGGTGCATAAACGTTGTGCACAAAAGTTGTGCATAAACTTTGTGCACAAGTGTTTTACATAAAATTTATGCATAAACTGTGTGCATAAACTTTGTGCATAAACGTTGTGCATAAACTTTGTGCATAAACTTTGTGCATAAATGTTGTGCATAAACTTTG
Organism: Penium margaritaceum; assembly: GCA_023375785.1. NCBI lineage: Eukaryota > Viridiplantae > Streptophyta > Zygnematophyceae > Desmidiales > Peniaceae > Penium > Penium margaritaceum. The sequence goes on from SZWC01002192.1 coordinate 72,862, forward strand.
TTTATAAACTTTGTGCATAAACATTCTGCATATACTTGTGCATGGACTTTGTGCATAAACTTTGTGCATAAACTTTGTGCATAAACTTTGTGCTTAACCTTTGTGCAGAAACTTTGTGCATAAAATTCGTGCATGAACTTTGTGAATAAAATTCGTGCATGAACTGTGTGCATAAAATTTGTGCATTAACTTTGTGCATAAACTTTGTACATAAAATTTGTAAATAAACGTTGTGCATAACCTGTTTGCATAAACCTTGTGCATAATTTTTTGCATAAACTTTGTGCATAAAGTTTGTGCATCAACTTTGTGCATAAACTATGTGCATAAGCTTCGTGCATAAACTTTGTGCATAAACTTTGTGTATATATCTTGTGCATACAATTTGTGCATAAACTATGTGTGTAAACGTTGTGCACAAACGTTGTGCAAAAACATTTTGCACGAACGTTTTACATAACATTTGTGCATAATCTTTGTGCATAAACTTTGTGCATAAACGTTGTACATAAAATTTGTGCATAAAATGTTTACATAAACGTTGTGCATAAACTTTGTGCATAAACTTTGTGCTTAACCTTTGTGCAGAAACTTTGTGCATAAAATTCGTGCATGAACTTTGTGAATAAAATTCGTGCATGAACTGTGTGCATAAAATTTGTGCATTAACTTTGTGCATAAACTTTGTACATAAAATTTGTAAATAAACGTTGTGCATAACCTGTTTGCATAAACCTTGTGCATAATTTTTTGCATAAACTTTGTGCATAAAGTTTGTGCATCAACTTTGTGCATAAACTATGTGCATAAGCTTCGTGCATAAACTTTGTGCATAAACTTTGTGTATATATCTTGTGCATACAATTTGTGCATAAACTATGTGTGTAAACGTTGTGCACAAACGTTGTGCAAAAACATTTTGCACGAACGTTTTGCATAACATTTGTGCATAATCTTTGTGCATAAACTTTGTGCATAAACGTTGTACATAAAATTTGTGCATAAAATGTTTACATAAACGTTGTGCATAAACTTTGTGCATAAACTTTGTGCATGAATTTTGTGCATAAACTCTGTGCATAAACTTTGTGGATAAACTTTCTTTATAAACTTTGTGCATAAACATTGTGCATAGACAGTGTGCATAACATTTGTGCATGAACTTTTTGTATAAACTTTGTGAATAATCTTTGTGCTTTAACGTTGTGCACAAACGTTGTGCATTAACTTTGTGAACAAACTTTGTGAATAAAATTTATGAACAAACTTTGTGAATAATCTTTGTGCTTTAACGTTGTGCACAAACGTTGTGCATTAACTTTGTGAACAAACTTTGTGAATAAAATTTATGAACAAACTTTGTGGATAAACTTTGTGCATAAACTTTGAGCATAAACGTTGTGCATAAACTTTGTGCATAAACTTTGTGCACAAATGTTGTGCATAGATTTTTGCATCAACTTTGTGTATATACTTTGTGCATAAACTGTGTACATACACTTTGTAAATAAACGTTGTGCATTACCTTTTTGCATAAACTTTGTGCATAAACTTTGTGCATAAACTTTGTGCAAACACTTTGTGCATAAAGTTTGTGCATAAACTGTGTACATACACTTTGTAAATAAACGTTGTGCATTACCTTTTTGCATAAACTGTGTGCATAAACGTTTTGCATAAACTTTGTGCACAAATGTTGTGCATAGAGTTTTGCATAAACTTTGTGCACAAATGTTGTGCATAGAGTTTTGCATAAACTTTGTGCACAAATGTTGTGCATAGAGTTTTGCATAAACTTTGTGCACAAATGTTGTGCATAGAGTTTTGCATAAACTTTGTGCACAAATGTTGTGCATAGAGTTTTGCATAAACTTTGTGCACAAATGTTGTGCATAGAGTTTTGCATAAACTTTGTGCACAAATGTTGTGCATAGAGTTTTGCATAAACTTTGTGCACAAATGTTGTGCATAGAGTTTTGCATAAACTTTGTGCACAAATGTTGTGCATAGAGTTTTGCATAAACTTTGTGCACAAATGTTGTGCATAGAGTTTTGCATAAACTTTGTGCACAAATGTTGTGCATAGAGTTTTGCATAAACTTTGTGCACAAATGTTGTGCATAGAGTTTTGCATAAACTTTGTGCACAAATGTTGTGCATAGAGTTTTGCATAAACTTTGTGCACAAATGTTGTGCATAGAGTTTTGCATAAACTTTGTGCACAAATGTTGTGCATAGAGTTTTGCATAAACTTTGTGCACAAATGTTGTGCATAGAGTTTTGCATAAACTTTGTGCACAAATGTTGTGCATAGAGTTTTGCATAAACTTTGTGCACAAATGTTGTGCATAGAGTTTTGCATAAACTTTGTGCACAAATGTTGTGCATAGAGTTTTGCATAAACTTTGTGCACAAATGTTGTGCATAGAGTTTTGCATAAACTTTGTGCACAAACGTTGTGCATAAACTTTGTGCATAAACATTGTGCAGAAACTTTGTGAACAAACTTTGTGCATAAACTTTGTGCATATACGTTGTGCATAAACTTTGTTCATAATCTTTGTGCATAAACTTTGTGCATGAACTTTGTGCATAGTCTTTGTGCATAAACTTTGTGCTCAAACGTTGTGCATGAACTTTGTGCACAAAATTTGTGCATAAATATTTTGCATAAACTTTGTGCATAAAAATTGAGCATAAATGTTTAGCATAAGCTTGGTGCATAAATGTTGTGCACAAAAGTTGTGCATAAACTTTGTGCACAAATGTTTAACATAAAATTTATGCATAAAGTCTGTGCATAAACTTTGTGCATAAACTTTGTGCATAAATGTTGTGCATAAACTTTGTGCATAAACATTCTGCATATACTTGTGCATAGACTTTGTGCATAAAGTTTGTGCATAAACTTTGTGCATAAACTTTGTGCTTAACCTCTGTGCAGAAACTTTGTGCATAAAATTCGTGCATGAACTTTGTGCATAAAATTCGTGCATGAACTGTGTGCATAAACTTTGTGCAAACACTTTGTGCATAAAGTTTGTGCATAAACTGTGTGAATAGACACTGTGCATAAAGTTTTGCATAAACTTTGTGCATAAACTTTGTGCATAAACTTTGTGCATAAACTTTGTGCATAAACTTTGTGCACAAACTTTGTGCATAAACTTTATGCATAAATATTATGCATTAACTTTGTGCATAAACTTTGTGCATAAACTTTGTGCATAAACTTTGTGCATAAACTTTGTGCATAAACTTTGTGCACAAACTTTGTGCATAAACTTTATGCATAAATATTATGCATTAACTTTGTGCAAAAACTTTGTGCAGAAACTTTGTGCAAAATATTTGTGCATAATTTTTGTGCATAAACTTTGTGCATAATACTTGGGCAAACAATTTGTGCATAACGTTGTGCAAAAACATTGTGCAGAAACTTTGTGAACAAACTTTGTGCATAAACTTTGTGCAGATACGTTGTGCATCAACTTTGTTCATAATCTTTGTGCATAAACTTTGTGCATGAACTTTGTGCATAGTCTTTGTGCATAAACTTTGTGCTCAAACGTTGTGCATGAACTTTTTGCACAAACTTTGTGCATAAATGTTTTGCATAAACTTTGTGCATAAAAATTGAGCATAAACGTTTAGCATAAGCTTGGTGCATAAACTTTGTGCACAAAAGTTGTGCATAAACTTTGTGCACAAATGTTTTACATAAAATTTATGCATAAACGTTGTGCATAAACTTTGTGCATAAACTTTGTGCATAAACTTTGTGCATAAACGTTGTGCATAAACTTTGTTTATAAACTTCGTGCATAAAAATTCTGCATATACTTGTGCATAGACTTTGTGCATAAACTTTGTGCATAAGCTTTGTGCATAAACTTTGTGCTTAACCTTTGTGCAGAAACTTTGTGCATAAAATTCGTGCATGGAATTTGTGCATAAAATTCGTGCATGAACTGTGTGCATAAAATTTGTGCATTAACTTTGTGCATAAACTTTGTACATAAACTTTGTAAATAAACGTTGTGCATAACCTGTTTGCATAAACTTTGTGCATACACTTTGTGCATAAAGTTTGTGCATCAACTTTGTGCATAAACTATGTGCATAACCTTCGTGCATAAACTTTGTGCATACACTTTGTGCATAAAGTTTGTGCATCAACTTTGTGCATAAACTATGTGCATAACCTTCGTGCATAAACTTTGTGCATACACTTTGTGCATAAAGTTTGTGCATCAACTTTGTGCATAAACTATGTGCATAACCTTCGTGCATAAACTTTGTGCATACACTTTGTGCATAAAGTTTGTGCATCAACTTTGTGCATAAACTATGTGCATAACCTTCGTGCATAAACTTTGTGCATAAATTTTTGCATAAACTTTGTACATAAACTTTGTGCTTAACCTTTGTGCAGAAACTTTGTGCATAAAATTCGTGCATGAACTGTGTGCATAAAATTTGTGCATTAACTTTGTGCATAAACTTTGTACATAAACTTTGTAAATAAACGTTGTGCATAACCTGTTTGCATAAACTTTGTGCATAAATTTTTGCATAAACTTTGTGCATAAAGTTTGTGCATCAACTTTGTGCATAAACTATGTGCATAACCTTCGTGCATAAACTTTGTGCATAAACTTTGTGTATATATCTTGTGCATAAAATTTGTGCATAAACTTTGTGTGTAAACGTTGTGCACAAACGTTGTGCAAAAACATTTTGCACGAACGTTTTGCATAACATTTGTGCATAATCTTTGTGCATACACTTTGTGCATAAACGTTGTACATAAAATTCGTGCATAAAAGTTTTACATAAACGTTGTGCATAAACTTTGTGCATAAACTTTGTGCATGAATTTTGTGCATAAACTCTGTGCATAAACTTTGTGGATAAACTTTCTGCATAAACTTTGTGCATAAACATTGTGCATAAAATTTGTGCATAAACTTTGTGCATGAATTTTGTGCATAAACTCTGTGCATAAACTTTGTGGATAAACTTTCTGCATAAACTTTGTGCATAAACATTGTGCATAAAATTTGTGCATAAACTTTTTGTATAAACTTTGTGAATAATCTTTGTGCCTTAACGGTGTGCACGAACGTTGTGCATTAACTTTGTGAACAAACTTTGTGAATTAAATTTATGAACAACCTTTGTGGATAAACTTTGTACATAAACTTTGAGCATAAACATTGTGCATAAACTTTGTGCATAAACTTTGTGCACAAATGTTGTGCATAGATTTTTGCATAAACTTTGTGTATATACTTTGTGTATAAACTTTGTGCATAAACTGTGTACATACACTTTGTAAATAAACGTTGTGCATTACCTTTTTTCATAAACTTTGTGCATTAACTTTGTGCATAAACTTTGTGCATAAACTTTGTGCATAAACTTTGTGCATACACTTTGTGCATAAAGTTTGTGCATAAACTGTGTGAATAAACATTGTGCATACATTTTTGCATAAACTTTGTGCATAAACTTTGTGCATTAACTTTGTGCATAAACTTTGTGCATAAAATGTGTGCACAAACTTTGTGCATGAACTTTGTGCATAAATATTGTGCATTAACTTTGTTCAAAAACTTTGTGCAGAAACTTTGTGCAAAATATTTGTGCATAATTTTTGTGCATAAACTTTGTGCATAATACTTGGGCAAACAATTTGTGCATAACGTTGTGCATAAACATTGTGCAGAAACTTTGTGAACAAACTTTGTGCATAAACTTTGTGCATATACGTTGTGCATAAACTTTGTTCATAATCTTTGTGCATAAACTTTGTGCATGAACTTTGTGCATAAATATTGTGCATTAACTTTGTTCAAAAACTTTGTGCAGAAACTTTGTGCAAAATATTTGTGCATAATTTTTGTGCATAAACTTTGTGCATAATACTTGGGCAAACAATTTGTGCATAACGTTGTGCATAAACATTGTGCAGAAACTTTGTGAACAAACTTTGTGCATAAACTTTGTGCATATACGTTGTGCATAAACTTTGTTCATAATCTTTGTGCATAAACTTTGTGCATGAACTTTGTGCATAAATATTGTGCATTAACTTTGTTCAAAAACTTTGTGCAGAAACTTTGTGCAAAATATTTGTGCATAATTTTTGTGCATAAACTTTGTGCATAATACTTGGGCAAACAATTTGTGCATAACGTTGTGCATAAACATTGTGCAGAAACTTTGTGAACAAACTTTGTGCATAAACTTTGTGCATATACGTTGTGCATAAACTTTGTTCATAATCTTTGTGCATAAACTTTGTGCATGAACTTTGTGCATAAATATTGTGCATTAACTTTGTTCAAAAACTTTGTGCAGAAACTTTGTGCAAAATATTTGTGCATAATTTTTGTGCATAAACTTTGTGCATAATACTTGGGCAAACAATTTGTGCATAACGTTGTGCATAAACATTGTGCAGAAACTTTGTGAACAAACTTTGTGCATAAACTTTGTGCATATACGTTGTGCATAAACTTTGTTCATAATCTTTGTGCATAAACTTTGTGCATGAACTTTGTGCATGGTCTTTGTGCATAAACTTTGTGCTCAAACGTTGTGCATGAACTTTGTGCACAAAATTTGTGCATAAATATTTTGCATAAACTGTGCATAAAAATTGAGCATAAATGTTTAGCATAAGCTTGGTGCATAAATGTTGTGCACAAAAGTTGTGCATAAACTTTGTGCACAAATGTTTAACATAAAATTTATGCATAAAGTCTGTGCATAAACTCTGTGCATAAACTTTGTGCATAAACTTTGTGCATAAACTTTGTGCATAAATGTTGTGCATAAACTTTGTTTATAAACGTTGTGCATAAACATTCTGCATATACTTGTGCATAGACTTTGTGCATAAAATTTGTACGTAAACTTTGTGCATAAACTTTGTGCTTAACCTTTGTGCAGAAACTTTGTGCATAAAATTCGTGCATGAACTTTGTGCATAAAATTCGTGCATGAACTGTGTGCATAATATTTGTGCATTAACTTTGTGCATAAACTTTGTACATAAACTTTGTAAATAAACGTTGTGCATAACCTGTTTGCATGAACTTTGTGCATAAATGTTTGCATAAACTTTGTGCATAAAGTTTGTGCATCAACTTTGTGCACTAAATTTGTGCAGAAATATTGTGCATTAACTTTGTGCGTAAACGTTGTGCATAAACGTAGTGTATAAACTTTGTGCATAAACCTTGTGCATAAACGTTGTGCATAAACTTTGTGCATAATAGTTCTGCATAAACTTTGTGCATAATCCTTGTGCATAAACGTTGTGCATAAAATTTGTCCATAAACTTTGTGAAAAAACTTTGTGCATGAACTTTGTGCATGAACTTTGTGCATAAACTTTGTGCAGAAACTTTGTGCATAAACTTTGTGCATAAACTTTATGCACAAAGTTTATACACAAAGTTTATGCACAAAGTTTATGCACAACGTTTTTGCAAAAACCTTTTACACAAAGTTTATGCACAAATTTTATGCACAATGTTTATGCACAACGTTTATGCACAAAGTTTATACACAACATTTATGCAAAATGTTGATGCACAAAGTTTATGCACAAAGTATATGCACAATGTTTATGCACAAAGTTTATGCACAACGTTTTTGCACAACATTTATGCAGAAAATTTATGCAGAAAGTTTATGCACAAAGGTTGTGCACAAATTTGATGCACAATGTTTGTGCACAAAGTTTATGCACAAATTGTATGCACAACTTTTATGGAAAATGTTTATGCACAAATTTTACGCACAAACGTTATGCACAAAGTTTATGCACAAAATTTATGCACAAAATTTATGCACAAAGTTTATGGAAAACGTTTATGCACAAAGTTTATGCTCAAATTTTATCCACAATTTTTAAGCACAAAGTTTCTGCACAAAGTTTATGCACAAAGTTTGTCCACAAAGTTTATGCACAATGTTTGTGTGCAAAGTTTATGCACAACGTTTATGCACAAAGGTTATGCACAAATTTTGTGCACAAAGTGTATGCACAAAGATTATGCACAACGTTTATGCAAAACATTTATGCACAGAGTTTATACAAAACGTTTATGCACAAAGTTTATGCACAAAGTTTATGCACAAAGTATATGCACAATGTTTATGCACAAAGTTTATGCACAAAGGTTTTGCACAATGTTTATGCACAAAGTTTATGCACAACGTTTATGCACAAAGTTTATGTACAAAGTTGATCCACAAAGTTTCTGCACAAAGTTTATGCACAAAGTTTATGCACAACGTTTAAGCACAACAGTTATGCACAAAGCGTTGAAACAGGATGTCGCTAGGGTAGAGGAGAGAGGCGGGAGTTGTAAGTTTAGAAAAGACAAGTGATTGACAATGGCGAGAGGCGGAGTATACATGGGCGAGGTGGCTCACGTAAGTGAACAGCCACCTCGCCCATCCGCTTGCGGTCGGATTTGACCCTGACCGCTCTTTTTCCTAAAACGCATCTAACAGCTCCCGTCTCAAAGATGGGTCTCGCCGTTCTAAAAACTATAATGTTTAACACGACTATGCAAGCAGAGTAAGCATGAGGCGGACACATGAAGATACAGCTCCCACAACTTGGTGGGTCTCGCTGTCACTACATTGATCACTACTATGCAAGCGGAGTAAGCAGGAGGCAGACACATGATGACACAGCTCCCACAAGGTGGTGGGTCCCGCTGTCACTATTTTTAGCACCACAGTGCAAGCAGAACATGACAGAGGCGTACGCATGATGACACAGCTCCCACAAGATGGTGGGTCTCACTGTTACTTCGTTCAACACGATAGCCATGACCGACTAGTGGAAAATGATGGATGTAGCAACACTTGGAGTCCACACACAGAAATGGGACGTGTAAGCTAGGCACAAGGATGGACACGAGACCGACACGGAGGCAAAGGCATACAAGACGTGGCTCCCACACAAAGGAGGGTCTCGCCTTCGATGTCAGGATACACACGTGAAGGAGAAGAACATCAACGAGATACAGGAGAGACAGAAGGGAGGTCAAGCGACATGGTGCTCTGGTAGGAATGGAGTCATGGAACAAGGAGCTCGGTCGTGGACAAGACCATTGTGGTTGCATCGTCGATGACGGCTTGGAGGGAATCAAGGGAGAGGGTGGAGACGTAGGGTTCGGTGAGGCCGTAGGTAGCGAGGAGAGCAGGACAACGTCGGATGAGAGCGATAAGAAGATGATGAAGGTCGCTCAGGATGGGAGATGGAATGGAGGAGGGAGACGAAGGCAATGGCTCAGGCGGGGTCGAAGAAGGAGGTGGGATGGAGAGACGACGGAGGTGCTGACGTGCTCGCTTGCGAGCACGGGCGGACACCGGGAGAGGAGTGAGGGGGAGTGGGGAGTGGGGAGAGGATGGAGACGACAAGGGAGGAAGGTCGGAGGAAGAGGAATGAGCAGAGAGCGGAGGTGAGGTGGAGGCTGAGGAAGCGAGTGGAGGCGGGGGCAAAGAGACGGTGGCAAGAGTGGCAAGTGGGAGGAGAGGAGTGATGGTGGTGATGGATGCGAGCGAGAGGGGAGAAGGCGAGGTGGGGGTGGCGGCGGAAGGAGGNNNGGGCGTAGAAAGAACAGAGAGGGTTGGGGAGGTGGAGAGCGAGGCTGTGGAAGAAAGGGAGAGAGGTTGAACAAGAGGAGGGGGAGGGGGGGAAGAGGGGGTGGGAGCGAGGGGGAGGGTGAGGGAGATGAGGGATGGGAGCGAGGAGGGGGTGGGTGAGGGGAGGATGGCGGAAGAGGGGGTTGGTGAAGAGGGAACAGAGGTGGGAGGGGAGGAGGGAAGAGGAGAGAGGGAAGGGACAAGAGCGAGAGAACAGAGAAGGCGGTGGGCAGCGGCAGGGGAGAGAGAGCAGGCGCGAGGTGGTGCGGACGTCAAGCGGATGACATCTGTGAGAACGTGGACTGCACGAAGCAAGGGGAGGGGGCACGACGACTCGTGAACAGCAGCAAGACTGGCAACTTGGGCGGCGAAGGCAGGAAGATGCGGTAACAGAGCGCGAGGAGACAACGACACGGGAGAAACATTGCGGAGGCCGCGAGGCACCCACAAGGGAGGGCGATGCGAACAATTCTGCCAAGCATGCCCTGGGGCTGCACAGTAGAAGCAGAGAAGAGGAGAAGGAGCAGACGTGGACAGGCGAGGACCACGAGCGCAGGGAGGGAGAGACGGTGGGATAGGAACTGGAGGAGAAGGTAGGACACAAGACGAAGAGGGATAGAAGGGAAGCACCGAGGGGTGCAACATGGGGAGGGGCACACTCGGAAGCGAGAGGAGGGAAGGGAGAGAGGACTGACTACACCACGACATGATGCAAGGGCAAAGGAGACACCAGATGAGGCGAGATCATGAGAGAGAGCGAGAGAGAGAGAGAG
>SZWC01002192.1:85979-101665 GCA_023375785.1 Penium margaritaceum
GGGGGGGGGGAAACCGTGCGCCAAGAGCGACGGACGCCACGGAGGGTGCGGGTGGAGGGCAAAAGCCGGCGTGGTCGGGGGAGGAGGCCACGGCGCGGGGGAGAACGGGAGGGGAAGCTGGGGACGAGCAGACCGTTGCATCAACCCCACGGCAGATGCGGAAGCGGACGAGCGACGGGGGAGGAGAGGAGAGCGACCCACAGGAGAGGGAATCGTCACGGGCTTGATGCCATGTTGAAACAGGATGTCGCTAGGGTAGAGGAGAGAGGCGGAAGTTGTAAGTTTAGAAAAGACAAGTGATTGACAATGGCGAGAGGCGGAGTATACATGGGCGAGGTGGCTCACGTAAGTGGACAGCCACCTCGCCCATCCGCTTGCGGTCGGATTTGACCCTGACCTCTCTTTTTCCTAAAACTCATCTAACAGCTCCCGTCTCAAAGACGGGTCTCGCCGTTCTAAAAACTATAATGTTTAACACAAAGTTTATACACAAAGTTTATACACAAAGCTTGTGCACAAAGTTCATGGACAATTTTTACGCACAAAGTTTTTGCACAAAGGTTGTGCACAACGTTTATGCACAACGTTTATGCACAAATTTTATGCACGAAGTGAATGCACAAAGTTCATGCACAAAGTTTATGCACAATATTTATGCACAAAGTTGATGCACAACGTTTATGCACACTGTTCATACACAAAGCTAATATACAAATGTTCTGCACAAAGTTTATGCACAAAGTTTATGCACAAAGTTTATGTACATTGTTTATGCACAAAGTTTATGCAAAACGTTTATGTACAAAGTTTCTGCACAACATTTATGCACAAAGTTAATGCACAACATTTATGCACGAAGTTTATGCACATATTTTATGCACAAATTGTATGCACAAAGTTTATGCACAACGTTTATGCACAAAGATTATGCACAACGTTTACGCACAAATTTTATGCACAAATTTTATGCACAAATTTAAGGCACAAAGGTTATGCACAAAGTTTATGCACACTGTTTATGCACAAATTTTATGCACAAATTTCATGCACAAAGTTTATGCACAAAGTTTATGCACAACGTTTATGCACAAAGTTTATGCACAACGTTTATGCACACTGTTTATGCACAACATTTATGCACAGAGTTTATCCACAAAGTTTATTCACAAAGTTTATGCACAATTTGTATGCACATAGTTTATGCACGACGCTTATGCACACAGTTTATGCACAAAGTTTATGCAAAAATGTTGTGCACAAAGTTTTTGCACAACGTTTGTGCACAAAGTTTAAGCACAGAGTTTATGCACAAATTTTATGCACAGAGTTTATGCACAAACTTTATGCACAAAGTTTATGTACAAAGTATATGCAAAACGTTCATGCACAAAGTTTATGCACAGACTTTCTGCACAAAGTTTATGCACAAAGTTTATGTGCAAAGTTTATGCACAAACTTTATACACAAAGTTCATGCACAACTTTTATGCACACAGCTTCTGCACAAAGTTTATGCACAGAGTTTATGCACCAAAGTTATGAACAACGTTTATGCACAAATTTTATGCACAAAGTTTATGCACAAAGTTTATGCGCACAGTTTATGCACAAAGTTTATGCACAACTTTTATGCACAAATGCTATGCACAAAGTTTATGCAAAACGTTTATGTACAACATTTATGCACAAAGTTTATGCACAAAGTTTATGCTCAAAGTTTATGAACAAATATTATGCACAAAGTTTATGCACAAAGTTTGTTCACAAAATTTATGCACGAAGTTTATGCACACGGTTTATGCACAAGGTTTATGCACAAAGTTTATGCACAAAGTTTATCCACAACATTTATGCAAATGTTTCATGCACAAATTTTATGTAGAAAGGTTATGCACAAAGATTATGCACAAAGCTTACGCACAAAGTTTCTGCACAAAGTTTATGCACAGGTTTATTGCACAAAGTTTATGAATAATTGTTATGCACGAAGTTTATGCACACATTTTCTGCACAAAGTTTATGAAAATATATCATGAACAAAGTTTATGCACAAAGTTTATGCACAAAGTTTATGCACAGAGTTTATGCACAAATTTTATGCACAAAGTTTATTAACAAACTTTATGCGCAAAGTTTATGCACAAAGGTTATGCACAACAATTATGCGCAATTTTTATGCACAAAGGTTATGCGCAGATTTTGTGCACAAATCGTATGCACAAAGTTTATGCACAAAGTGTATGCACAACGTTTATGCACAAAGTTTATGCACAACATTTATGCACAAATTGTATACACAACGTTTATGCAAAAATTTATGCACAAAGTTGATGCACAACGTTTATGCAAAAACATTATGCACAATGTATATGCACAACGTTTATGCACAAATATTATGCACAAATGTTTTGCACAACATTTATGCACAAAGTTTCTACACAAGGTTTATGCACAAAGTTTGTGCACAAAGTTGATGTACAACGTTTGTGCACAAAGTTCATGCACAAAGTTTATCCACAAAGTTTATGCACACAGTTTATGCACAATGTTTATGCACAAAGTTTATGCACAAAGTTTATCCAAAAAGTTTATGCACACAGTTTATGCACAAAGTTCTTGCACAAATTTCATGCTCAAATTTTATGCAAAACGTTTATGCACAATTTTATGCACAAAGTTTATGCACAAAGTTTATGCACGAAGTTTACCCACAAAGTTTCTGCACAAAGTTCATGCACAAAGTTTATGCACACAACTTATGCACAACGTTTATGCACAAATTTTATGCACAAAGTTTACACATAAAATTCATGCACAAAGTTCATGTACAAATTCTATGCAAACATTTATGCACAAAGTTTATCCACAAAGTTTATGCACAACGTTTATGCACAAAGTTTATGCACAATGTGTATGCACAAAGTTTATGAACAAACTTTATGCACAAATTTTATGCACAAAGTTTATTCACAAAAGTTATTCATAACGTTTAAGCACAAAGTTTGTGCACAAAGTTTAAGCACAAAGTTTATTCACAAAGTTTCTGCACAAAGTTAATGCACAAATTTTATGCACACCGTGTATGAAAAACGTTTATGTACAAAGTTTATGCACAACGTTTATGCACAAAGTTTATGCACAAAGTTTATGCACAAATTTTATGCACAAAGGTTATGCACAACGTTTATGCACAAAGTTTATGCACAGAGTTTGTGGACAAAGTTTATGCACAAAGTGTACGCACAATGTATATGCACAAATTTCATGTACAATGTTTATGCACAATGTTTTTGCACAACGTTTATGCACAAAGTTTATGCACAAAGCTTGTGCTCGAAGTTTCTGCACAAATGTTATCCACAAAATTTGTGCACAACGTTTATACAAAATGTTTATGCACAAAGTTTATGCACAATTTGTTTGCACAAAGTTTGTGCACAAAGTTGATGCACAACGTTTGTGCACAAAGTTTAAGCACAAAGTTTATGCACAAAGTTTATGCAAACTTTTATGCACAAACTTTATGCAAAACGTTTATGCACAAAGTTTATGCACAAAATTTATGTTCAAAGTTTATGCAAAACGTTTGTGCAAAACTTTTATGCACACCGTTTCTGAACAAAGTTTATGCACAAAGTTTATGGACAAAATTTATGCACATAGTTTATGCATAAATTTTATGCACAAATTTTATGTTTAACGTCTATGCACACAGTTTGTGCACACAGTTTATGCACAAAGTTTATGCACAAAGTTTATGCACAAAGTCTATGAACAAATCTTATGCACAATGTTTATGCAAATGTTTCATGCACAAAGTTTATGCACAAAGGTTATGCACAAAGATTATGCAGAAAGTTTACACACAACGTTTCTGCACAAAGTTTATGCACAAATATTATGCACAAAGTTTATGCACAATGTTTTTGCACAAAGTTTATGCACACAGTTTATGCACAAAGTTTATGAGAATACTTCATGCACAAAGTTTATGCACAAAGTTTATGCACAAATTTTATGCACACCGCTTATGCACAAAGTTTATTCACAAAGGTTATGCACAAAGTTTATGCACAAAGTTTATGCACCAAGGTTATGCACAACATTTATGCACAACGTTTTTGCAAAAAGTTAACACGCAGAGTTTGTGCACAAATTGTATGCACAAAGTGTATGCACAAAGTTTATGCACAAATTGTATGCACAAAGTTTATGCACGAAGCTTGTGCACAAAGTGTATGCACAAATTTTATGCACAAAATCTATGCACAAAGTGTATACACAACGTTTATTCACAAAGTTATGCACAACGTTTGTGCACAAAGTTTATGCACAATGTATATGGACAACGTTTATGCACAAAGTTTATGCACAAAGTTTATGCAAAACGTTTATGCACAAAGTTTGTGCCCAAAGTTGATGTACAACGTTTGTGCACAAAGTTTAAGCATAAAGTTTATGCACAAAGTTTATGCACAACGTTTATGCACGAAGTTTATGCACACAGTTTCTGCACAAATTTTACGGACAAAGTTTCTGCACAAAGTTTTTGCACAAATTTTATGCACAAAGTTTATACACAACGCTTATGCACAAAGTTTATGCACAAAGTTTATGCACAAATTCATGCACAACTTTTATGCACACAGTTTCTGCACAAAGTTTATGCACAAAGTTTCTGCACAAAGTTTATGCACAACGTTTATGCACAAAGTTTATGCACAAAGTTTATGCACAAAGTTTATGCAAAACGTTTGTGCACAAAGTTTATAGAAAATGTTTTTGAACAAAGTTTATACACAAATTGTATGCACAAAGTTTATGCATAAACGTTATGCACAAAGTTTCTCCACAATTTTTATCCACAAAGGTTATGCACAAAGTTTCTGCACATAGTTTATGCACAAATTTCATGAACAAAGGTTATGCACAAATTCTATGCACAACGTTTATGCACAAATTTTATGCACAAAGTTTATGCACAAAGTTTACGCACAAAGATTATGCATAAAGTTTATGCACAAAGTTTATGCACAGAGTTTATGCACAAAGTTTCTGCAAAGCTTTTACGCACAAAGTTTCTGCACAAAGTTATATCTATGCAAATATTTCATGCACAGAGTTTATGCCTAAAGTTCATACACAAAGTTTATGCACAGAGTTTATGCACAAAGTTTATGCACAAAGTCTATGCACAAAGTTTATGCAAATATTTCATGCACATAGTTTATGCACAAAGTTAATGCACAAATTTTATGCACAAAGTTTATGCACAAAGTTTATGCTCAACTCTAATGCACAAAGTTTATGCAAAAAGTTTGTGCACAAAGTTAATGCAATACTTTTGTGAACAAAGTTTATACACAAAGTTTATGCACAATGTTTATTCACAAAGTTTATGCACAAAATCTATGCACAAAGTTTCTGCACAAATTTTATGCACAAAGGTTATGCAAATAGTTTATGCACAAAGTTTCTGCACATAGTTTATGCACAAAGTTTATGCACAAAGTTTATGCACAAAGTTTGAGCACAACGTTTATGCACAACGTTTATGCACAAATTTGATACACAAAGTTTTTGCAAAGAGTTTATGCACAAAGATTATGCACAAAGTTTACGCACACCGTTTCTGCACAAAGTTTATGCACAACGTTTATGCACAAGGTTTATGCACAAATTTTATGCACAAAGGTTACGCACAACGTTTATGCACAATGTTTATGCACAAAGTTTATGCGCAACTTTTATGCAAAGTTTTGGCACGGACTTTATGCACAAAGTATATGCACAACGTTTATGTACAAAGTTTATGCACAAACGTTGTGCATAAACTCTGTGCATAAACATTGTGCATAAACTTTGTGCATAAACTTTGTGCAGAAACTGTGTGCATAAAAGTTGTGCATGAACTTTGTGTAAAAACTTTGTACATAAAATTTGTGCATAAGCGTTGTGCATAAACGTTTTTTAATAAACTCTATGCATACATTTTGTGCAGAAACTTTGTTTGTAAACTTTGTGCATAAACTTTGTGCATAAACTTTGTACATCAACTTTGTGCCTAAACTTTTTGCATAAAGTTTGCGCATACACTTTGTCTATAAAATTTGTGCATAAACTTTGTGCATAGATTTTGTGCTCAAACTTTGTGCACAAACGTTATACATCAACGTTTTGCACAACATTTGTGCATAAATTTTGTGCATAAACGTTGTGCATAAACTTTGTGCATAAACATTGTGAATATACATTGTGCGTAAACTTTGTGCATAAACCTTGTGCATAAACGTTGTGTATACACTTTCATCATAAATGTTGTGCATAAACTTTCTGCATACAATGTGTGCATAAACTTTGTGCACAAGCTTTGTGCATAAACTTTGTGCATAAAATTTGTGCATAAACTTTGTGCATGCACTTTGTGCATAAACTTTGTGCATAAACTTTTTTGCACAAACTCTGCACGTAAACTTTCTGCATAAACATTGTGCATAAATGTTGTGCATAACCTTTGTGCATAAACTTTGTGCAAAAACTTTGTGCATAAATCTTGTGCATAAACGGTGTGCCTAAATTTTGTGCATAAACTTTGTGCATAAACGTTGCGCATCAACTTTGTCAATAAAATTTGTGCATAAATTTCGTGCATAAAATTTGTGCATAAACTTTGTGCATGAAATATTTTCATAAACTTTGTGCATAAACTTTGTGCATAAACTTTGTGAATAAACTTTGTGCATAAACGTTTTGCATAAACTTTGTGCATAAACTTTGTGCATAAACGTTGTGCATAATGTCTGTGCATAACCTTTGTGCATAAACTTCGTGCATGAAATATTTGCATAAACATTGTGCCTAAAGTTTGTGTATAAACTTTGTGCATAAACTTTGTGCATAAACTTTCTGTATAAACTTTGTGCATACACTTTGTGAATGAACTATGTGCATAAAACTTGTGCATAAACTTTGTGCATAAACTTTGTGTATAAACGTAGAGCATAAACCTTGTGCATAAACTTTGTGCATAAACTTTGTGCATGAACGTTGTCTATAAACTTTGTACATAAACGTTGTGCACAAACTTTGTGCATAAAATTTATGCATAAACTTTGTGCACAAGCTTTGTGCATAAACTTTGTGCATAAACTTTGTGCATAAACGTAGAGCATAAACTTTGTGCATAAAAATTTGTGCAAAAGCGTTGTTCATAATCATTGTGCATAAACTTTGCGCACAATCTCTGCGCATGACCTTTGTGCATAAATGTTGTGCATAAACGTTGTGCATACACTTTGTGCATAAACTTTGTGCATGAACTTTCGGCATAAACTTTCTGCATGATCTTTGTGCATAAACTTTGTGAATAAACTTTGTGCATAAACTTTGTGCATAAACTTTGTGCATAAACGTTGTGCATAAATTTTGTGCATAAACTTTGTACATAAACTTTGTGCATAAATTTTGTGCTTAAACGTTGTGCATAAACTTTGTGCATGAAATTTTGTGCATAAACTGTGTGCATAAACGTTGTGCATAAACATTGTGCATAAACTTTGTACATAAACGTTGTGCATAAACTTTGTGCATAAACGTTGTGCATAAATAGTGTGCATAAATTTTGTGCATAAACTTTGTTCATAAACGTTGTGCATAAACTTTGTGCATCAACTTTGTGCGTAAACTTTGTGAATAAACTTTGTGCATAAACTTTGTGAATAAACTTTGTGCATAAACTTTGTGCATAAACTTTGTGCAGAAACTTTGTGCATAAACGTTGTGCATAATTTTTGTGCATAACCTTTGTGCATTAACTTTGTGCATGAAATATTTGCAGAAACGTTGTGCATTAACTTTGTGTATAAACTTTGTGCATAAACTTTGTGCATAAACTTTGTGCATAAACTTTGTGCATAAACTTTGTGCATAAACTTTGTGCATAAACGTTGTGCATAAACGGTGTGCATAAACTTTGTGCATGAACTTTCTGTATAAACTTTGTGCATACACTTTGTGAATGAACTTTGTGCATGAAATATGTGCATAAACTTTGTGCATAAACTTTGTGCATGAACGTTGTGTATAAACTTTGTGCATAAACGTTTTGCACAAGCTTTGTGCATAAAATTTGTGCATAAACTTTGTGCACAAGCTTTGTGCATAAACTTTGTGCATAAACGTAGAGCATAAACTTTGTGCATGAAATTTGTGCAAAAACGTTGTGCATAATCATTGTGCATAAACTTTGTGCACAAACTTTGTGCATAAACTTTGTGCATAAACTTTGTGCAGAAACTTTGTGCATAAACATTGTGCATAAACGTTGTGCACAACCTTTGTGCATAAACTTCGTGCATAAACTTTGTGCATAAACTTTGTGCATAAACTTTGTGCATAAACTTTGTGAATAAGCTTTGTGCATAAACTTTGTTCATAAACGTTGTGCATAAACTGTGCATAAACTTTGTGCATAAACTTTGTGCAGAAACTTTGTGCATAAACTTTGTGCATAATCTTTGTGCATAAACTTTGTGCATAAAACTTGTGCATAAACTTTGTGCTGAAACTTTGTGCATAAACTTTGTGCATAAACTTTGTGCATAAACTTTGTGTAGAAACTTTGTGCATAAACTTTGTGCATAAACGTTATGCATAAACTTTGTGCATACACTTTGTGCATAAACTTTGTGCATAAACTTTGTGCATAAACTTTGTGCATAAACCTTGTGCATAAACGTTTTGCATAAACTTTGTCCATTATCTTTGTGTATAAAATTTGTGCACAAACGTTGTGCATAAACTTTGTGCACAAACGTTTTGCATAAAATTTGTGCATGAACGTTGTGCATAAACTTTGTGCATAAACGTTATGCATAAACTTTGTGCATAAACTTTGTGCATGAATTTTGTGCATAAACGTTGTGCATAAACTTTGTGCATAAACTTTGTGCATAAACGTTGTGCATAAACTTGCACCCCTCCAGCCACCTGTGTCATAGCCTGGGCCTTGGGGATGGGTGTCCCCTCCCTTGAGACCGCCCTACTCTGGATCCCAGTCCATTCACTACACCCAACCCTCTTGGTCCAGGGATGATGGTAACTTCTCTGATACTCACTCCTCCGATCGCTCTGTTGACTGCTGTGATGGGGAGCGCGCCCTTGAGCACCGTTGCTCCGAACTTCTTGAGCTTTTCTCACAGGGAGGTGAGTGTGTGAGTGGCCATTCCTGTGCATGTTTTTTTGAGTCGGATTGAGCTCTTTGGGGTGCGTCGTCTGGGTGTGTTCAAGGCACCTTGCCTAATGACTGCTCATGGATTGAGGACTGGTAGTCTTACACGTTCCCTTCCCGTCTTGGTTACTAGCCACATGTGCATCACCTGGTACTCTTGCCATCTGCATTGCTCTCCCCTTAGCTCGTGCCTCCTCCGGCTTCTAGATTATGCACTCTGGGGCCATCTATCACATGAGCTCATGTCGTCTTTCCTTCATCTCCCTCAAACCTGTTGGCTCCGTTCACTTTGTCCGAACCGATGTTGGCCGGTTTCTCCATGTCCAAGGTGTTGGTGTTGTTCACTTTGTTGGTCCCCGTGGGCACCTTTTTCTTTCTGACGTACTATTCGTGCCTGACCTCAAGGTTAGCCTGCTCTCTGTCACCACACTTGACGACCAGGGCATGGACTTCTTGTCCAGCCGCGGTGTTGGCACGATTGCCCATCGTTCTTCCGACCATGTTGTGCTTCGTACTGTGGGCTATGATTGCCTCTTTCGTGTACCTCTATCTCTCCCCTCGTCTTCCGCTGCTTCCTCCCTTGTGCACGTCCTCCCATCTTTGTCGCATGAGCATGCCAATGTCCTACATCATTGCCTCTGTCACATTCACACTACTGCCATACAACATCTCTTACACCTCCAACCTGCTGTCGAATTTGACCCCGCCACATTTGCGCCTTCGTGCTCTGCTACCTATCTTGACTCTGCACGCGACAAAATGCACCGCTCTCCGTTTACAACAGCTGATTCCACCACGTCGCATCACCTTGACTAGGACCATGCTGACTTCATGGGCCCATTGCCTCATGACTTCCTTGGTGGCCTTCGTTGCTATGTCCTTTGCTTGACTGATGAATTCTCTCATTACGGGTGGATTTTTGCCCTTCGCCATAAAAGTGATGTGGTTGACGTTACTGAAACCCGGCTTCTTCAAGACGAGCGTGCCTATCTGCGTCCCCTGAGTGTCTTCTCGACTGACAGGGGTGGTGGGTTCTTTGGCCCCATCTCTCGTTTCCTTGAATCTCGTAGTGTCCACCTTTTTTCCACTGCTCCCTACACATACCAACAAAACGGCGTTTATGAGCACTGGAACCGCACACTAGCTGACGGTGCTCGCTCCCATCTCCCCTCTTTGCCTTTGAAGCCATCTCTTACATGACATGTGTGTGGAACCGTGTTCCTCACAGTCCTCTGCATCACCACATCACCCCCTTCGAGCGTTGGACAGGCCGCCGTGCGGACTTTTGCCTTGCTCGTGTCTAGGGGCCCGTCGCCTCTGTGTGGCACCCTATCTTTGTGTCTTTCTTGGTGTCTCTCCTTTCTCCAAGGCCTGGCGCTTCTAGGACCCAGTGCACTTGTGTGTGGTCGAGTCCCGCGATGTTCTCTTCTTTGAACATTTGTTCAAACGTGACCTTCCTCGCCTGTCCTCGGGTTCGCTATCTCCGCCCTCTCGGGCTAGAGGAGGCCTTTCTCCCTCTCGGCCCGGCGTTCTCCCCTTGGTGCGTCCGCCGCTCAA
Source organism: Penium margaritaceum (assembly GCA_023375785.1). Classification (NCBI taxonomy): domain Eukaryota; kingdom Viridiplantae; phylum Streptophyta; class Zygnematophyceae; order Desmidiales; family Peniaceae; genus Penium; species Penium margaritaceum. The sequence continues at coordinate 96,766 of SZWC01002192.1, forward strand.
CCCCACCTCCGTGTCCCCTGCTCCCTCTGCGCCATCTTCCTCCTTCATGCCACCTGCCAATTCTGAGTCATCCCCCTATTCTATGCTGCCTACTGATTCTGATTCATATCCCTCTTTTATGCCACATGCCGACTCTGACTCATCTCCATCTTTTGTGCCACCTGCTATAGCTGAGCCATCTGCTCCCTCTGCTCTGCTTGCTGCTACTGAGCCATCCGCACCCTCTTTTCTACCTGCTGCGGTTGAGCCATCTACTCCCTCTACGCCTTCTCTTGCATTTGGTCCGTTTTCTTCCCCTAAGTCGCCCTCCTCTTTTGTGGCACCCGTGTCTCCCTACACTCGGGGTGGTCGCCTACATGCACTACCCACTCACTCTCGCTCTGCCATCTCGGGTGACCCTCGTCTCCGTGCCCTTGGCCTAGTGACCACCTCCTCACTTGCCGCTACATCTATCGTGCAGTCCAGAACTCCCCTTGGCTACTCTCTCATCAAGCGGGAATCCCGCCTGGCCCTTGTTTCGTCTATTGTTGGGTATGTTGCCTCATGCTTCGCAGCTGTTGGTCTGTCCCCTCTTCCACCTGAGCCCCTGGTAGTCTAGGGTGCTCGTAGTGTGTTTGACTCCAATCTGTGGGAGCAGGCCATGCGAGCAGAACTTGACGAAGTCTATGAGCATGGCGTCTACTAGTTGGTTGATCTCCCTCCAGGGTGCAAAGTAGTGGACGGAAAGTGGGTGTACCGACGAAAGCTGAACCCCGAAAAAAATGTTGAACGATACAAAGCACAGCTCACAACGAAGGGATTTTCTCAAGTCCCATGGATTGACTTTGATGAGACATTTGCCCCATTTGGTTGCTACACCATTGCCTGGGCACTACCCAGCCTAGTCTCCCAGCATGATTAGGAACTGGAACAAGTGGATGTCAAGAATGCCTTCCTTCACGGTAAACTTGATGAGGAAATCTACATGGTGTAGCCACCTGGCTTCACAGATGGAGCAAATCGGGTCAGGCAGTTGCATAAGGCCCTCTATGGACTCAAGCAGTCCCCACGTTGCTGGAACCAGGAAATTACAGTGACCTTGGAAAAAGGGAGGTTCAAGAGGAGCACTATAGTCCCTGCCTTGTTCCTAAGTGCTCCCTCTGGACCACTTGTCTATGTGGACGACTTTCTGATTGCCTCTGCCAACGTCGCAGTTGTCAAGTCCACAAAGGCTCTCTTGTAGTCTACATACAAGATGAGGGACCTTGGTCCAGCTCGTGTCTTCCTAGGCATGGAGCTAGAGCGCGATCACTCGCACTACACCTTACACGTCTATTAGGCTACATATGATCACAGCCTGGGGGAGCGGTTTGGACCGCTCCTCACAACTGACCCTCAGCCTCCACACCCATGACTCCAGCGGGCCAGTCACTGCACAGTCCTCAGAGTTGTCGAAATTGGGGGAGATCGTGGATGTAACAGACTACCTAAAAAACAACACTTTGATGTACTTTGCCACCACTACTCGTGCCGACGTTGCCTTTGTTGTGAACTTTCTCTCTCAGTTCTCCTAGTGCCTCAGAGAGCACCACCTTGAGGCCACGCTACGGGTGGTGCGCTATGCACCCTCCACACCACGAGTCGGGCTGTACTTTGTGCACATCCCTCAGTGCTTGTTGATGGGCTCTCTAACAGCGATTAGGCACATGACATAGATGCACGAAGTAGAATGGGATATATCTGTATGATTGGTGGACCTTTTTTCTCCCGAAAGAGCGGAAAACAAAAGTGTATTTCCCGCAACACAATTGAGGCTGAGCACGGGGCCCTCGGTGTAGGTGCTTGTGAACCTGCCTGTCTCTTTGCCCCCCTACAGTAGCTGTGTGTCCCAATTTGCTCCATCACTCTACGCTGTGACAATCAAAGCACGAAAGCCATTGCAGAAAACAACGGCATGCATCATTCACGCACCACGCATATCATTGTGGAGAATCACTTTGTTCGTGAGTGCATTGCTGCTGGGGTTGTCCAGGTGGCTTGGGTGGATACATGATCACAGAGGGCTGACTTTTTCACCAAGGCTCTCAACAGAAATGTCTTCAAGTGTTCCATTCATGTCGTTGGCCTTGCATGTCCCCATGACCCAGGCTGAGATGCTTATTGTATGCCTCTCCAGCTGTCACCTCCACACTTCTGCACTAATGTGTGTGTCATTCTAACACTACTCGTGGGATGTTCGATTGCGGGTCATGGGGGAGTGTTGGCCACTGGCCACTTACATTCTCTATTTTCTCTTGTCTCACTATATCTTGGGAGCCATCGCCCAAGGAGCCTTTACTGGTGACACCAGCTTCTTCGTGCAGTTGTCAAGCAACCCTGGAGTGCTGTCTAGCACAACCATGGCTCCCATTTGACTGTCTTTCTATGATATGGTAGATTCTAGGGCTCTTACATTCTCACTGTCGATGCCTGCATCATGGTTATTTGCCTCCGGGTTTTGGGGGGAGCTGCATGTTATCCTGGGTGTTGATCCTTAGGGGGCCACCATGTCAGTCTCTGGCCGCACACCGGTGAGAAGCCGCCCTCAGGTAATTCGAAGAGGTTGGGCTCGACCCCCGGGTGGCGGTGCATGCTCACCCAAGCGGTTGTGAGACAACTCCTAGCACTGCTGTCGCTAGCGTGGCAACGCAAGCCAGCTAGCTAACTCACTAGCACACACAGGTGATGGTGAGAACAGCAAGGGGTTGGCTAGGGACACAAACACAAGTGTCAGAAGCTGCAAATGTTGAAATGTGCAGAGAGAGATGACAACTGAGGTCTGGCCAACCTAAATAGTGCCACGGACCTAGTGGATGCACACACACACACGGCGCACAATGGCGCTATTTTTCTAGCAGGACAAAACAGTGGCAAAAATACAATTTTGGTCACAATTCCCTGCAGACATGTCAGAACGACGAGCCGTTTGAACCAGAACGGCCACGTCGACGAGATCTACATCCTGATAGGCTGCACGCCCACGTGCTGTGACATAGCACGAGTCTACAAAATACGGAAGTCTTCTGGGCGCCCGTCGCCNCAAGCAGTAGGCACAGCACATACAGGGTGGCACATGAGGAATCAACCTGCAACAGGGGTGGGGCAGAGTCCAACGGAACGAGTGGCCGCATGAAACTTCGAACGACCCAGAGCCTTGGTCAGAAAATCCGCGCACTGCCTGTCAGTGCTCACGTGGATGACTCGGATCTCACCACGATCAACCAGGTCACGCACGAAGTGATGCTCGACATTGATGTGCTTCGTGCGTGCATGGAACACACCTGAGTTCTTGGCGATGGCCTCCGCGCTCATGTTGTCACACTGGAGAACCACGGGGGGAATGGACTGACGCAGTTCACGCAACAGACGGACGAGCCAGACACATTCCGCTGCACCGGCGCCTAGGGCAACATACTCTGCCTCAGCAGTACTGCGTGCGATGCAGCCCTGCTTCCCACTTCGCCAGGACACTGCAGTGCCTCCAATGAGGAAGATGTAGCCGGTGCGGCTTTTGCCATCTGGACTCCACGCCCAGTCGCTGTCTGTGTACCCATCGAGCACAACGGACACCTGCTCGCGAAAGCACAGGCCGAAGCGTGCGGTGGACAAAATGTAGCGCACACACCGGACTGCGGCCTCCAGTGTTCGCTGGCGCGGAGCCTGCGAGAACTGGGCGAGCAGGTTGACAGTGAAGGCAATGTCTGGCCGTGTCATGGTGCCCAAGTACATGAGCGAGCCGATGACTCGTAGGTACAGGGTCACATCAACTGGCTCCCCCAGGTCCACTGGGTCATCCACCTTCAGGGCGGCCTGCCCCTCAGGGGTCATGGGCATGGATGCCGTGCGGACGGCAGCGAGGAGGTCGGCAAAGCGCTCCCCCACGGTCTCTGCGTAGCGTCCCTGATGGACACGGAGTGTGCGACGAACACGGTCGCGCACGATCTCCATCCCCAAAAAGACAGAGGCCTCACCAAGATCTTTCATCTTGTAGGCCGAGGAGAGAACGGTCTTGGCAGCATTCACTGCTCCCAGGTCGGGCGAGGCGATCAGAAGGTCGTCCACGTAGACGAGGATGGCAGCGAGCGGTGCTGGGGACTATGAGATGAACAGAGATGGGTCAGCATCACTCTGAACGTACCCAGCGCGTCTCAGCGTGCTGGTGATCTCCTAGTTCCAGCAGCGCGGTGACTGCTTCAGGCCGTACAAGGCCTTCCGCAGCCGGTACACACGACCGGTACCATCCTCAAAGCCGGGTGGCTGAACCATGTAGATCTCCTCCTCAAGATCCCCGTTTAGGAAGGCGTTGACATCCATCTGATGGAGTTCCCAGTCGTGCTGTGCCACCTGGCTCAGCAACGTGAGTGTGGTCGTCATCCGCCCAACAGGGGCAAAGGTTTTGGTGTAGTCCACACCAGGGACCTGAGAGAAGCCCTTTGCTGTCAGGTGCGCTTTGTAGCGCTCCACAGTGCCGTCTGGCTTAAGCTTCTTGCGTAGAACCCACTTGGCCTTGATGGCCTTGCGGTTCTTTGGCAAGTCTACCAGCTCAAAGACGCCGTGCTCGTGGATGGCATCAAGCTCAGCCTGGCAGGCAGTGCGCCATTGCTCAGCGTCAGGGGCCGACAAGGCCTCAGGCAGACTGGTGGGATCGGGAGCCAGCACTGGTGCGCTCCGTGTAGCCAGGGCATATGCTGCAGAGGGAGGGCCGACCGTCACCATGGACTCAGCGGCGTCACGAGCAAGACTGCGCTCATGAGCAAGTAGTGCCGCACCAGTGGCACAGCCAGGGTGAACCTCAGCAAGGCCGTGCGCACTCAGGCCGAGGGCCTTTGTGCCCGGATCACCGCTGACGACGCTGCGCGTGGGGCGCGGGCGGAGACGTCCG